>PVIY010048005.1:0-17544 GCA_004026745.1 Myrmecophaga tridactyla | reverse complement strand
GGGGCGGTGGGGGGCGGGGGGTGAGGGCTGGGGCCCAAGGCAGACGGCAGTTGCCCCATGTTCCACGGGGCCCAGGTGAGTGAGGGCCCGTGACCTCACTGCTGCCACACGCGGGGCTCCAGGCGCCTCGCCCGCTCACGCGGCCAACAGACACCGTGCCCAGCTCTGCGGGGCAGTGGAGAGCCGTGGAGAACAGGGCGCAGCGTGGCCACTCAGGGAAGCCCCTTGGGCAGGAGCACAAGGACCTAAAGCAATTGAAAGCAAACTGGCACTTGCCCCGAGCCAACCCTGCCAGCAGCTCTCACATAATTTCTTCCATTTGCCGCTCCCAGCAACCCCGAGAGGTAGTCAGGGCACCCCCTTCCCATGGATAGAAAGGTCAAGTGTGGAGGGATTTGGGGCCTGCTGAAGGTTGCGCAAACATACTGGGAGTGAGAACTCTGGCACCTCATACTCCCTCACCCTGGGAGCAGCCAAGATTTGGGGGTAAGGGGCAGGCTCTGCAGTCGTTTGAAACCTACCTCCTCCAAGCTCAAGCTGGGGGACCTCAGGCCAGTTCCCTAGCTCTCGCCAGGCTTCAACTTCCTCCTTGCTGATTGGTTTCCACCTCGTAGGGTGTCAGAAATAAATGCAGCAGTCCACAGGAAGCACCAGCACCCCAATCCTCAAGAAACACCAGCACTGCAGGCCTCGAGAAGCACCCAGTGTAATGATACACAAGATACACCCAGCATGGTGCTGGGCATTGCAAGACAGCTCCACCAGCCCCCAGTTCTTGCTCTCACCTCCAAGACTACTGAGCCAGAATTTCTGCTTGTGTCCACCTGTCCAGGGAACTGGTTTCTGAACTGCCAGGACTTGCTCCCCCACCCCCATCCTCGTGTGCACACACCTTCCCCGGCCCTCCCCCACGGGCTGGGGGGAATGCAGCACCTGGATCTGACTGACCTGTGCGAATCCCGGCGGAGTCCCGACAACACCCCCCTGGGAATCTGAGCTTCTCTGTCTGCTGGGGGCTGAGCCCAAAGTGTGGGGTCCAGGGGAGCCGGAGCAGGTGGACTGGGAAGGAGGTGAGGTGGCCGCACCCTTTGCCTGTTGAGGTACAACACTATACGGACATCGTCGGGGCAGGGAGGAAGGTCCCAGCTTCTCCACTGCAGGATGCAGGCAGTGAGCCTGCGGGGACTAACAGGCGCTCAGATGAAGCCTCGAGGGGCAGGAATGAGTGACAGTGGGGCAGACGCAAGAGGGGCGGGGGCTCCAGAGAGCAGGTGCTCAGGCCCCTGGGGTGGAAGGCCCAGCTTGGGACCTCAGCTCTGCCCACCCACTGCCTGCCTGACCTACAGCAAGGGTCTTGGGTTCTCCGAGCCTCAATTTCCACATCTTTAAAGTGAGTGCAAGAAGAACTCCTACCTTATCGGATGTTTTTAAGGGTTAAATATATCATCTTAGAGGGAGAGCCTTCAGCAGCTGCTCCAAGCCAAGTGAGGGCTAAAGTAGCCATAGTTACTACTGTCATTGTTGTCATTCGAGAGAGTGCATGGGGCTGTACTTGTGAAGGCTCGGGGCGACAGAGCCAGGAGTGTGGAGCAGGCTGCTGGGAACCGAATTGGAGGCAGAGGGCACGACTGAGACGCCCCAGAAAGCGAAAGTGGCAGAAAGAAGCCTGTGTATCCAGGAAGGCCTCCTGGAGGAGGTGCCACGCTCCCCACCGGCCCCAGAGCAGGCAAGACTGGGCACCCCACTGACCAACTTGCCATCCTGTTGCAAAGCCTAGGGGCAAAAAGTCAGTTCCAGGTGAATCATTAACCCCCTTACTCCAGCCAAACCCAAGCCCTGCTGATGGTGGTTGCTGAGGTGCAGTCAGGAGTCAGGCCAGCCCTTTCCCTCAGCCCCAAGGTTGCCTGAGTCTGTTCTTAACTGTTCTGCTTCTAGGGCTCACGCAGGTTTTTTCTGAAAGTCAGCAGCAGCCCTGCCAGCCAGGGCCAGCAGCCGTGTGGTGGGGGCCCTGGGGGTGAAGTGGGGGTCCCTGGCCACGCCTGCAAGGTTTGTCTCCCTCCTGAGAAACGCAAGCTCGCATCCTCAGTCTGGTTTACTCCACCTCCCCGCCAGGGTGGGATGGGGAGGGTCCCGGACCAAAGTTAAGCTCCAGTCCCAGTGTAGTCTTCCTGCACGCTGGAAGGGCCCAGCGTCGTGTCCCATCGTGGGGAGGGGCGGGCGTGCGGCGAGAGCAGGGAGGAGGCAGGTCACTGGTGGGTCCTCAGCGCCCTCGGCCCCGAGTCACTGTGCAGATGCTTGCTGGGCGTCCCCCATGTGCCGGGCCCTGTGCCGGGACCAGGGGCACCAGGACAGACAGCCGTGTCGCCTCCGGCCCTTCACACCCGCGCGTCACGCAGCGGGCAGTTTTCAGTGGCTTCTGCCCACGTGCTTTTCCTCCTTTTCTTTTGTCTCTTTTCCCGTTGTTTTTGTCCTCTGTGGCCGGGCACGCTCCTCGCAGAGCCCTCCTGGGCGCCGCGCGTCGGGGAAGGGATTAGCGCGAGCCGGGCACGCAGGCTTTGGTGAACAGAGCCGAATTTGGTTTCAACATCTAATTCAATTTGTTCTGCCGAGATTGAAATATGAAATGGTTGCCAGTCACACGTTCAAAGGCAGAAGGGGAAGGGAGAATGAGCGCCTGCTGAAATTTAAATTTTAATGAAAATGACTTTAACCCTTTGGCACACCTGGCAGAAATGGAACACACCCTCCCGTCCTGCCAGAGAGCCTCGTGGGTTATTTCCGGCACCTGCGGTCGCTTCTGCCGCGCTTCAGTGATAATACGTAGCAGTTTTTGCCACGGTCTTAATAAAAGATTAATACAACACTTGATTAATAGTAATTTGTCCAGCCGGGGTGCCTGTGCGGTTGAAGCAGTCACCTTCCCGTAGACTCCTCCTCACGCTCTCCCAGCCCCCGACTACCTTTGCGGCTTTCTCGGCTGCACGCGGCCGTTGCTGTGGTCACTGGTTGCCTGTCAGCCTGCCTGGACTGGAAGCCCCTGGAAGGCAGGGTTCATACTGGTGTGTGTGCACCGCCTGCCCCCGCGCCTGGAGGGCGGTGGGTGCTTGGTGACTACTTGGAGACAGAATGGCTGACCCCGTTCTCCCCCTCGCTATGGGAGGGAAGCAGAATAGATGGGAACTCAGCCCAGCCAGGGGGAGTCACATCCCCGAGAGCACAATGCAGAGGGCAGCCCCGGGCCCACACACCTAAAGCCCCTGCAGTCAGGCTCTCCCAGGAAGCAGAACCAACTGTGTGTGTGTGTGTGTGTGTGTGTGTGTGTGTGTGTGTGTGTGTGTGTGTGTGTGTAAAAGGAGGTTTCCTTTAGGAAACTGGCTTGGCAGGTCAGAAAAGGGTAGGCTCACAGCTGGAAATTCTGAGCAGAGAGAGTTGTGGTTTTGAGGCAGGTGTCGTTTCTCCCTAGCGGGACGCTGAGTTCCCCACCTTGTGCCTCTCCAGCCTCTCTCCAAAGCTCCTAGTACTGGGGGCCCTGACCCTGCTGAGAGCCACCAAGGCACCCCCTTCCCCTTGCCCTTGCATACCCCCCTTACAGATGAGGAAACTGAGGCTCAGAAAGGAAGGTGCATCTTGGACTAAGCCTAAAGGCTGGCATGAAGGGTTTCCCCTTTTTACCCTTGAGGATGCTTTTTCCCATCTGGCGACTTGTCCTGAAACTACTTTTTTTGCGTTTAAATGTAGTCAGAGGCAAGCAATCCCAGGTGAGCGGGCGAGCGTGCTGGCTCAAGGTGGCCATGGAGGGTGCCGGGCGTTGCCCTGACATCTGAGGGTTCCTGGGTGGAGAGGGGATAATGGGGCAGGCCGTGTGACACCTTTGAGGACAATGGGCTCCCAGGGGCTGAGCTCTGGGCCTCATCCCTGGGGGTCTCGTGGAGGCCCAGAGCCCAAGGCAGAGGTTCAAGCCTAAGACACCTTCAGTCGTGCATCCAGCAGAAGGCCTGCAGGACAGCAGGCACTGCCCCGGCCTCAAGAAGCAGCAGTCGAATGTGAGGGGACAGACAGTGAACAGACATTTTCTTCTCTGGGGCTGTCAGGAGGTGGCAGGGGCAGGGACGTAGGGAGGGGAGAATGAGCCTCACATTGATGGCAGGAGCAAAGTAGAAGCGAGAAGACCAGCCCAGGTGGAGCTGCAGGTGTGGGGAGAAAGGAGGAGCAGGCAGGGCCCCACACCCACCGGGGCTGCACAGTTGACGCGACAGGCTCAAGCTTTGGTGCTGAGTCTTGTTCTGTCTGCTGGGTTGAAACTGGACTATTGAGGGTCACAGACAGAGCTAGAGACAAGGGCAGAGGCCGTTGTAGAAATCTGGGGGATATTGAGGGTCACAGATAGCTGGAGACAAGGGCAGAGGCCGTTGTAGAAATCTGGGGGAGAGGGGAGGATGACTTAGGCCAGGGAGGTTGGGCGGGTTGGGGGGAGATGAGAGGTGTTCACACCCTAGACTTATTTTGAAGATGGAGTCAGTGGAATTTACTATAGACTTGGCTGTGAGATGGGCAAAGCCAAGGTTGATGCCCTGGTTGAACCAGGGTCTCAGCAACTGGAAGAAAAAAGTTGGCATGTGCTGAGATGGGGTGGAGTACAGGAAGGGCTGGCTCAAGGGGAAAACAAGGGTTGAGTTTCGAACCTATGATATTGAAGAAGGCTGTCAGCCATCCCGCTGGAGGCAAGGAGCAGTGAGGTGCAGGTGTGTCTCAGTTCAGGAGAGAGGTCTGGGCTGAAGACAAAATGGAAAACCTTTTTTTCCTTTCAGAAATTTCCAAGGAAATGTGGGGAACTCACAGCCCTGTGTAGGCGGGGCTGGGAAATCCCAGCTTGTAGCTCAGAAGCTTCAAGTTCATTTTAAAGCCACTTCTAGATGGTTTTCAAGCTCTTTTGGCCAAAGAACCCTTTTTCCAAACAGAAGTCTTCTTCAGAAGCCCAACATGGAGAACATGATGCTGAACTGTTTCGTTCGAAGTCAGGGTGAAAGGCCTGTCCCCCATATTTTCTTCTTCCCCTGAGTACCTCAGTGGTTTGAAAACCACTGTTCTAAATGTGTTTCGCAAGGCATGCGCATGGAAGACCATCCTCTCCTCCCCCGCCTCTGGCTTGGTGGAAGAAGGAAAGCAGCTTGCTATGTGGTGGTCCTGTGAGGCATGGCAGAAGCCCTGGTTCCCACCAGTGGGTCTCAGTCCACTTTCCCTGGGTTTGCTGGGAGGTGGAGCTGACCTGGCTGGGCCCTCTCCCCAGCCCTCACAGCATAAGCTGCTCACTGCAGCAGGGGTGAGTTGCAAGCTGCAAGATATTTGGGGGATCCTGAAATGCAAACCAAGTTCTTCAACTGCTCTCCGATCAAAAAAACAGGAGCAGCCTGCTCCAAGGCTAGGGGTCGGCTGGCCGTGGTGGCCTTCCAGAGAGAGCGCATCGGGCTTCAGTGAGGTCAGTGCTGAGTTCTCTCGCGAGGGTTAGGTGGAGTAGAAGCAGGCCTGGGCCGACGCACAGCCTTCAGCGCTGCAGCTCTGCCACCCTCCACTTCTGTCTTAGCCATGCCTCCTACGGCGGCTCCCTGCTGTGCCGCACCCCTGCCGGGATGCGGGAGGGCAGAAAGGAGAGGGTTGCCCCGCCCTACCACTCCTGCTCATGTCCCCTTGCCGGGGCGTGGTCACACCTAACTGGAGATGCTGGGAAGCAGGCTCTCCCTGGGAGGCCGAGGGCCCTCTCAGCCGCAGGTCCTCTTGCTGCAGGAAGCGGGAGGGCAAAGCTTGGGAAACAGCTTGCTGTAGTGGGGCTTCTATGTCGGTCCTTCCTAGGGCATTTTCAAGGTCAAGTTGACTGTCCTTGAGCTGACTTAAGAACCCAACCCCATGTGAGAGGCAATGCTGTTTGCTACAAAGGATCAACAATGTGCTTTCCTCCAATTTTTTATTTTTCTTTTTATTTGTGGTGAAATAAAATCATTTTAACCATTTTAAGTGGACAAGTCTATGACATTAAGTACCTTGACAGTATTATGTAACTTTCACCACTTTTTTCATACTATTTTCCTCATCCCAAACCAGAACTCATAACCATTTAACATAACTCCCCATTCCCCCATCCCACCACCCCTAATACCCATGATTCTGTTTTCTGGCTCCATGAATTTGCTTATTCTACATATTTCCTATTAGAGAAATCATACAATGTTTGTCCTTTTGTGTCTGGCTTATTTCACTCAACATCGTGTCTTCATGGTTCGTCCATATCACATGTATCAGAACTTCATTTCTTTTTCTGGCTGAATAATATTCCATTGTTATGTATATGCTGCATTTTGTTTATTCAGTCATCTGACAGACCCTTGGGTCGCTTCCACCTTTTGGCTATTGTGCAGAATGCTGCAGCAAACATTGGTGTACAAGTATCTGTCTGAGCCAGTGCTTTCAGTTCTTTGGGATATATACTTAGGAGTGGAATTGCCAGCTCATACGGTAATTCTGTTTAACTTTCTGAGGAACTGCCAAACTATTTTCTACGGTGGCTGTACCATTTTGCATTCCCAGCAGCAATGCATAAGTGTTCCTATCTTTCTGCATCTCCCCAGCACTTATTATTTATGTTTTTTTTTTAATAATAGTCATCCTAGTGGTGTGAAGTGGTATCTCACTGTAGCTTTAATTTACATTCTCATGGCTAATGATGTTGGGCATGTTTTCACATGTTTATTGACCATTTGAATATCTTCTTTGGAAAAATTTCTACTCAGATCCTTGGCCTATTTTTTAAATTGGATTCTCTGTCTTTTTGTTGTTGAGTTGTATGAGATCTTTATATATTCAGGATAGGAAAACCTTATCAGATGTATGGTTTCCAAATATTTTCACCCATTCTGTAGGTTGTCTTTTCACTTTCTTGATAACATCCGTTGCACAAAAGTTTTTAATTTTGATGAAGACCATCTTATCTGTTTTTTCTCCTATTGCTTTTGATTTTGGTGTAAAACTTAAAATTCATTGTCTACTATAAGGTCCTAAAGATATTTCCATATGATTCCATGTAGGACTTTTATAGTATTAGCTCTTATATTTAGATTATGTATCCATTTGGAATTAATTTTTGTATTTGGTAAGAGGTAGGGCTCTACATTCATTCTTTCACATGTGGATTTCCATTGTCCCAGCACCGTTTATTAAAGAAACTATTCTTTCCCCTTAAATTGACTTGGCACCCTTGTCAAAATTTTTATCTCTTGGGCAGCTGCCGTGGCTCAGCAAGCAGAGCTCCGACCTGCTGTGCTGGAGGTCTGGAGTTCGATCCCTGGTGCCTCCTGCCCATATGCAAATTAAAAAAAAAAGAAAAGAAAAAAAAATTTTTATCTCTGGACTCTTAGTTGTTTTCCATTAGTCTGTATGTCTGTCCTTCTGCCAATACCACACTGTTTAAATTTCTGCAACTTTTGTAATAAGTTCTGAAATCAGGGTGTGTGAGTCCTCCAACTTTGTTCTTCGTCAAAATTGTTTTGGCTATCTGGTGCCTCTTGCGGTTCTATCTGAATTTGTGTATTAGCTTTTCCATTTCCACAAAAAAGGCTCCTGGAATTTTTATAGGAATTGCGTTGAATTTGTAGGTCACTTTAGGAAGTATTGACATCTTAACAAAATATTAAGTTTTCCAATCCATGAACATGGGCTGGCTTTCCAATCACTTAGGTCATCTTTAATTTCTTTTAGCAGTTTTGATCATTTCAGTGTAAAATCCTTTCACCTCCTTCATTAAATTTACTCCTGGGTATTTTATTCTTTTAGATGCTATTGTGATTGGAATCGTTTTCTTAATTTCCCTTTCAGTTTCTTCACCACTGGTGTATAGACACTCAGCAGACATCTGCATGTTTATCTTGTGTCCTGCAACTTTGCTGGGTTTGTTTATTAGGTCACGTAGCTTTCTTGTGGATTCTTTAGAATTTTCTATGTATAGGATCATGTGATCTGTGAATAGGGGTCATCTGACTTCTTCCTTTCCAGTTTGGATACCTCTTTCTTCTTTTTCTTGCCTGATTGTTCTAGCTGGAAGTCTCAGTGTAGTGTTGAGTAACAGCGGTGACAGAGGGCTTCCTTCTTTTGTTCCTGATCCCAGGGGAAAAGCTTCCAGTCTCTCCCCACTGAGATGATACATGCTGTGGGTTTTTCACAAACGCCCTCCTCACGTTGAGAAAGTTCCCTTCTGTTTCTAGTTCTGCGTGTTTTTGTTATGAAAGGGTGGTGGAGTTTGTCACGCGCTTTTTCTGCATCAATTGAAATGATCGCGTGTGCGTTTCCCCCCTTCATTCTCTTAACGTGGTATATTACATTGATTTTTTTCTTTTTTTTATGTTGAACCATCCTTGTATTTCTGGGATAAATCCCACTTGGTCATGGTATATAATCCTTTTAATATACTGTTGGATTCTCTTGATGATTTCGTTGAGGATTTTCACATGTATATTCTTAAGGGATATTGTCCTGTAATTTTCTTTTCTTGTTTCCTCCAGTTCTTAACCCAAGAAAAGTTTAAGGTCAGCATTAGACCTAAGCACTGGTTGTCAGTGAAGAACCCTAAGGAAGCACTGGGTATTGTTGCTTATGAGGACAAAAGGTTGATTTCTCCATATGATGGGGAAGGGGTGGGGCGGGGGCAGTGAAGGCCTCGGGGCCACCCTGTGTCCCCTGTGCCCCTTGGCCATGCCTGGCCGAATGCGTCCTCAGGGCGTTGGCCCCAGTGAGTGGTGTTTTCCCGGCTATAACTGTTTCTCTTCCTCCGATCTTCAGGAAGGTTTCCAGTGACAGGGCAGGGTATTCATTCCCTAAAGCTGCCGTAACAAATCACCGAACTTGATGGCTTAAAGCAACAGAAATTTGTCCTCTCACAGTCTGGAAGCCAGAAGCCCGAAATCAAGGTGTCGGCGGCTGGGTGCCCTCCCAGGGCTCCAGGCGTTCCTTGGCTTGTGACTGCTCTCCCTCCATCGCTGCCTCCTTCTTCATGTGGTCTTCTCTGTGTCTCTCAAATCTCCTGCCTTTCTCTTACCAGGACTCTTGTCACTGGAGTCAGGGCCCACCTGGATAACCCAGGATGCTCTCATCTCGAGACCTGTAACTTACTGGCATCTGCAAAGACCCTTTTTCCAAATAAGGTCGTATTCATAGCTTCCGAGTGGGCACATCTTTTGACTACAGCCAGTCTGAGCCCCTTTCCTTTACTCAGCAAGCATTTTGTTTGGGATCCAACAGCAAGACAGGGCTGGCTCCTGCCCTCGTGAAATCCACAGTATATTTGGGGAGGTGGCCAAGTAACCAAGTCATTGTTGTGCGGAGAGGGGAACAGGGGAAAGGGCTGGTGGTCAAGAAAGCCCAAAGGAAGGGCAGGGCAGGCTCCCTGGAGGAAGTGGCATTTAAACTGAATCCCAGTGGGTGAGTAGCAGCCAGACTGAAGGGCGAGGTATGGACTAACCCCATGGACAGGAGGGAGCTCCGGAAAGTCTGTAAGTGGGAGAGCAGCAATGCAGAGTGGCCCACCTCTCCTTGTGACCCACTTCTGGTTACTCTGTACTCTGGAGGCACCCCTCCACAGAGGCACATCCAGAGGCACCCCTCCACAGAGCCAGCCATCACCAGGGAGGGATCTCCTGCAGCAAATCTTTCTATTCTGCACGTCTGCTTGTGGCCCTCCCTGCCTCTGCAGAAAGAATGTCCTCACCCATCTCCTAGAAAGCCTTCCTCTCCTGTTCTTTTACTGGCAGTTGCTCAAGCCACAGTTGCAGCAGTCTGCCCTGCATCCTGAGAGGGGGGCAGTCATCACTCCCGGGGTCCTGAGATGAGTCAGAGTAGGGGAGAGTGAGTGGCGGACACGGGGATCTAGTGGGCAGCTGGGAGCATGCCTGCCTTCAGGTGGGACTGGGCACATAGTGGGTGATCAATGACCATTTGTGTAATGAGTGAGCTCAGAAATCAGTGTATGAAGTCCAGAAACAAGGTCTGACTCCCTTTCTCACTGGGCTGTGGGGAGGGCTGACTGAGCAAGCGCACACTATGCCCCATTTCAAATGCTCTCTAGGTTGCAAGAAACGGAAGATCATTATTTATTTGCCTTTCAAGCAGAGGCCTGAAAGCCAGTGCCATGTCTGACCCTAGAGAACAAACCCAGGAATCCCAGGCCAGGGCAGCAGCAGTGGCCACCGTTCCTGAGCCTAACTCTGGATGGGCACCCTGGAGGCAGCCCTCCCTGCAGCCCAGTGAGATGGGCGTGGTCCCATCCCACAGGGGAGGAAGCCGAGGCGCAGGGAGATTGCATGACTTGCCCAAGTTCCAGGGCTAATCAAGTGGAAGAAGGCACTCTAATTCCCCTTTAAAGGAGACTTTAATTCCTCTTTCTTTGGGCACGCAAACAAGACATAAAGGCCAGTGTTATCCAGAAAGTGGTCACTGACTTCCCACACGGGAACCGTGATGGGGTGGGAGGAGGATCTTGTTAAACCTCAGATTCCCAGGCCCTGCTCAGAGTTCATTGTAATGAGGGTGAGGTTGAGGCTCCACGTGGAACCCGGTGCCCCATCCCCCAACCCCACTCCTGCAATCTGTCTGTGCTCTGGTTTTGTAGCAACTGATTTTAAGGATATATGTATGCATTTTCTGGCTTCAAATATCAAATTCTTTACCATCAACATAGAATATATCTACTTTTCAAAGACTCGTGGTAACGTTTATGAAAGGGTGTTATATATGAGGCCACCAAAGAAAGCCTCAGTACATTCCAAAGGCGGAAGTATCAGCCACATCCTGTGATTACAGTGCAATAAAAGTAAAAGTTTGTATTTTCTTCTAAAGCCCTTGGAAATTTCAATCAACAGGAGTCAAAATAAACCTAAAATTGCAGAATATTTACCAAATCACAGTAATAGCACATCTGATTCTAACAGCTAAAGGTATGCCTCATGGGAAATCAAAGCCTTAAATATCACTACATAAAAAACAAGTTCTGCCAGTTCTATCTTGTATGAGTTACCTATTGCCACAGCAATGCTGCTTAACAAACAGTCACAAAACCCTGTGGCTTCAAACAGTAGGTACTTAATTTAGCTCATGACATGCTCAGGCGGGCATTCTTGCCTCAGCTGCAGTCATCCCTGCCCCTGCTTTCAGCTGCAGGTTGAGGAAGCCCCTTTGCAGGTCTTGGCTGGGTCCCCAAGACCCAGGGTGGACCAAGCCAAGGGGTTGGGGTTGGGGGGGACTGGCTGTGGGCTCATCTGGCTGCAGCTGGGCTGTCTTAGTGCCGTCTCGTCCTCCAGCGGGCCAGTACACACATACTCTTGTGGGGCAGGCAGAAGAACAAGAGAGGAAGGGCTTTTTCAGTCTTGTTTTTTGGGGGGTTTGTTTGTTTGTTTTAACATGGGCAGGCACTGGGAATCGAACCCAGATCTCCGGCATGGCAGGCGAGAATTCTGCCACTGAGCCACTGTTGCACACAGGAAGGGCTTTTTCAGGCCCCTCCTTGTGTCAAGTCTGCTCCTGCCCAATTGGCAGAGCAGCTCACGGTGGAGAAGCCCAAATTCATTGTGGGAAGGAACATCTGAAAGGCACAGATGGGGGTGAAAATTTGGGACCAAGAGTCAGTCCCTCTGCCACATGCCCCCCTTTTTTTTTTACGTTTTTTATTTAAGAAAACAAACAATGTACTTAGAACCACCAGCAGTGAATATCTTAGCTTAACCATAGGCATATTTAAATCAAGTCTCCATATAATCGTTGTAGAGCCTGTGTTTGCCTAAGTTTCATAGACTGATTTAAAATTAAGGCAACAAGGAAAAAAAATCTACATATTCGGATAGCAAAGTTCTTTCTAAGTATTAAAAACTTAGATACCATTTGATCAGCTTTCAAAACTGAATGTTCTCAAAATATCAAGTAGAAAGTTCTTACAGATATCTGCTCTGCTATAGTGATGACCTGTGTTACTAAACTGCCACGTGCCTTTTAAACACACCTTGCATCCGCCCTCCTTGGGCCCGTCCTAGCCCAGCTAGATCACCTCTCACACTTCCCACGCCCCTTTCACCTGGCTGCCCCTTCAGGTGTAGACACCACTCCCTGCTCACCTCCCTCTGGGCTCTGCAGCACACCCGTCTGTGAGCTTGTTCCCAGCAGTGTCCACACGCAGGGAGCACCCACAGTATTGTATTGACTGGAATCCACGGAGCCCCAAGTCCAGCCTTGAGATAAACAACCAGTCAGATCCCAGCCAGGCAGGTGAACTCAGCCTCTCCTGTGGCTTGTCTGCCTGCTTCACCCCCTGGGCATTGGGCAGGCTCTAGGGACCCAGGTGGCTCTCATCAAGCCTCCCCTCCCCCAGCAGGGAGTTAATTCCCTCCTGCTGGAAAAGTCTGTGCTCTTTGTCCTTCTGGTCCGTCCTGCTTGATTAGCACAGCCAGGTGGTCCAGGAAGTTCCCGGAGGTCATGGCAGCGCCTCTCGCCCGCCCCGCCCCGGCAGCCTCCAGCTCCAGCCATCCTCAGGGAAGGGAGCTCACCCAGGAAGATCAGGCCAAGCCCTGCCCTCCTTCCAATCCCCTTTAAAGGATGCCTCTGGGGATCGTCAACAGCCCAATCCAGTTCACAGGGAGGGAGATTGAAAAGCCAGGGCCTTCTCGTTTCTTCTCAGAGAGGCCCAGGTATTAACTTTACAGGGCCGGAAAAGCAGGCGCAGTTCTTCCATTCTCCCGGTTAGGCAAGTGCTCTCTTGAGAAGGGTACATGCTCCCACCCCTCACCCGCCACCAGATAGACTAAAGCAGTTTTTAAAATGAAGAGAGAAGTTTTGGGGAAGGAGATTGTAAACGTTTGTATTTGCTTTGAATTGACAGTCAATATTTCTTCTTACTGCTTCTTGCCTGCTGGTCTCCACTTCTGGGATGAAAGCCTTTGAGTCTGCAAGATTAGTTCTAGAAAACCCAAGCCCTTACGGGTAAGAGGTTAAACCCCTCCCTGGAACCCCAGGAATTATCTACCTCCCTCTCCTCCTCCAGCCAGCCCTGTGGCATGTCAATCTCTCTGCTCCACTTCCTCATCAGAAAACCTGAAGATTAGGACCCCTCCCTCCAGTGGGGTGAGCCCAGCAACTCAATCCTTAAACTGGCCATTCCCCGGGCCCAGGCCCAGGCCCAGGCAGAGAGTTGCAAACCAAGGGTACAGGTCAAGCCCCTTGGATGGAACTCATTCCCAAGCGCAGGCAACTAACTGCAGGCTGTACTGCCTTGGCTGTGCACATGCGGGGAGGGAGCAGGGCATATGAGAGCCCAATGGCGGGGGTCCCAGAGGGCTTCTCGGAGGAGGTGACACTTCAGCTGAATGGTGAGTGGGAGGTAGCTAAGCAAAGGGGAATGGGCTCCAGCAGGAGGAGGGGCTAGGTTGCTGTGGCTGCTGGCCTCCCTGGGTCCCAGCCCCTGTCCACCCAGGCTAAAAGCCCTGGGACACCTGCAGGTCCTGCAGCCACGGGTGGGAAAGCAGTGCTGTGGGGATGGCACAGGTCCCTGTCCCCCCAAGCGGCCTCCTCTACCAGGCGGGAAGTCACGTGGCAGTCTGCAGCGGCCTCAGCTGTATCCACTCATGAATATCAATCAGGCCTGGTAATTCACTGTAAGTGGGATCCAGATTGACTAATAAGCAAGGCTTTCACCCCAAACTGGGTCTGGGGAAGGAGAGTATTGGTGGCGGCGTGCAGCGGCAGGCAGGTGTGGGCACGATGTGACCGGAATTGGAAAAGCTGACAGCAGAGCCACTGCTGGCGGGGTGGCTCATGTCTGTGCAGTCGCCCAAGGAGTGGGGCATGGGTCCCCCAACAGGCAGCACCCCCAGGGAGCTAGGAGCAGGCTGTGTGCCCCTGCAGCATGCAGTGTTGCTGGGACCCTTGCCCTCCCAGGAGAGGGTGAAGCAGGAGAAAGGCAGCTGCCCTGCCCAGGCAGGGCTGGGGAAAGGGGCTGTGGTCTTTCGGGGTGCTTGGTGCCAACCTGGCACTTGGCTGATCTGGGGCATGTGGGAGCCCAGCAGAGTGAGCTGGGGTGGGTTAGTTCCTCTCTCCCAATCCCCTGACCACAGTGTGGGGACAATTGGCAGTGCATGGAAAGTGGGGAGGGGGCCGGTCCTGCTGGGCCTTGAGCCCTTCCCATGAGCTACAGTGGCTCACTCGTCTTCCCCGCAGCCGGGGGCGACAGGAGACTAGAAGCGCACCCCTCTTGGGGCTGAGCACACGGGTTAAGGATGCCAGCCCTAGCGCCACCAGCTCTGTAACTTCGGGAAAGTAACCTGGCATTTCTGTGCCTCGGTTTCCTCTTCTGTAAATGGGGATGACAGCAGCAGCCACCTTAGGGGATTGACTCAGTGTGCCAGGCAGGTGGCCACCCAGCTGTGGGGCTGTGGCACCATCGGGCCAGGGTCACCCTCCTGAGTGGAATGGCGAGACTGAAGTGAGCTACAGCATGGCTCTCAGCTGAAGGTCCCTCCCCTCCTCCTCCCCACACTGGCCTCAGCTCATTCAGCACCTGCAAGGATCCTCAGCAGACCCCCTTAGCCCTCACGACCCACCACCGCCCTCATCATCATCTCTGTGATGAAAAGCCCAGAGACGTCAGGTCACGGCCCGAGGCCACACAGCGGACATGGGAGCCAGTGTTTGGACCAGGCAGCCTGATGACCCCCAACACACACACACAGTGGGCTCCCCGGGCCTTCCCCATTGGCCCACACCTTTGAGAGAGAGAAACGCAGCCCCTTGTGTGAGCTGCGGCCAGGCTCCCTGTTCCTCACACACCAGGAGGGGCATTTGGATGTTTAACAGGAGCTTGGGGGAGGGGGACTGGGAGAGAATAAAGCACAGTGACTGTTTGCCGGGACGGTGCCGCAGCCTCCTGTTTTTAGGGCAAGATCCCTTCCACAGACAGGGCTGGGACGGTGGGCACACTAGAGTGCGGATTTGAGAACTTTGAGGCTAAATATAGAAGACCCTGCCACCCCTCCCCACCCGGCCCCCACCTCGCCACCCTGGACATTTCTGAGGGCCGGGTCTAGCCCGCGCGACAGCGGCCACCCTCCTGCCAGAGCAAACGTCTAGGCCCTGGGGACTGAATGACAAAATCAAATCCAGTGGTGACTTACGAGTCCTCGCCACACCCTGGGGCTCATGGGTACCAGCATTTCCCCACAGCTCGGAAGAGGCCAGGGCTGTGTCCCACCCAGGTCTCTCCGACCTCCAGAGCCCCTTCCCCAGCCGCCCGGGTGGGTGCAGATGGGTGGGGAGCAGATGGTTCGTGCGGTGAGGGGCTGAGAGTGCTGAGGCCGGGGCAGCGGGAGCACAGAGCGGGCGGGCGGTGTATGCGAGCGGGCACGAGTGGAAGAGGAAGGGGCGCGGGGGCATGACTCGGTGGTGGTCCTGGGCTCAGCCTCGGCCTCCAGAAGCTTGCATCCCAGCCAGGTCGCACCCCAGCCAGATCACGTGGCCCGTGTCCTCCAGGCCACAGGTGGTTTTCTGATATGGCATGACCTGCAGGTTGCTTAGAAGCTAACAGCCTCCATTGTCCAGGATCGTCTGTCCCCATCACGACTAGGCCCACGTCTGTCCTCAGGCCACATTCCGTGACCTGAGTCTCGGCTGTGACTCCATTTGTGCAGAGGCCGAGGCATCGGGGCTGCCCCAGGGCCAGAGCCCAGGGTCGTGGCTGGTAGTGGGCTGCGTCTTATGCCAGGAGTGCCCCTGGATAGTGAGGTGGCAGCACTTGGACTCGGGTGAGACCAGAGTTCTGGGGGAGATGGGTGGGTGTGGGGCCAGCCCGTGGCTGCTCAACCTCGGTGCCCACTTGTGACATGTGCCGCAGCCTTACAAAAGTCCCGTGGACACGCTCCAGACCACCCAGCTCCTAAAGGACAGAGGCAGGACTTGAACCCAGGATCGTACTCCGGACTGCACACCTTGACCTCAGCAGCTCCTCCCTGCACACATCACCCAGGCTCCGGCAGGCGGGTTCTCTGTGCTCACAGCCCAGCAGCACCGTGAGTGCCAGGTCCCGCCATCCCCTAACCGTAGATCCATGGACACCAGAGCCCATCGAGAGCTTCAAAAACCCCCTCCAAGCATCTCTGAGTTCATGCAATTGCAGCCTCCGTGTTCTAGAAGGGATAACTATTGAGGAAGCAGACGTGGGTCAGGATATTATTGGACATTTCAAAGGACATTTCAAGGAGTAGCTGGGCCCTAGCTGGAATCCTGCGAGCATCTGCAGAGGACCAAGTGCCAGGGGGTGGCCGAGCCCCAGCTCTGCCCACCCGGCTCTGGGGTCCAAGTATTTGGGAAATGTATCTGAACGGCCCCGGGACTACTGCAGTGAAGAAAGCAGACATGGGCTCCTGCCCTCCTGCAGCGCACATCCGAGGCGTCCAGCAAGGCAGTATGGAATACATATACTACCACAGAACATAAAGATATGGTGACATAATGCAACATAATGAACTATCAGGCAGAGGAGAGTTACAAAGAAATCAGAGGGGAGGCTCTGGAAAACCAGAAAGCAGCAGAGGTGCTCCTTCGCCCAGGGTGGGGGTGGCCTCGCTGCCGCGGTGACAGTGATGCCACCGATCTTACTGAGCAGTTGTGAGGATTCACCAAGAGGACGCTGGCTCGTAAGGGCTTCTCAGCGCCTGGCCCAGAGCAGGCATCCTGGCAAACAGCAAGCCTCCGCGGCTTGTTATTATTGTTCCTTGCGTTACTGTTATCGGCCCCATCGATTCCTAAACAGACGCCAGGTCAGCGCTCAAAACCCGCTGCCTTAACTGCAAAGGCGGGCGATATTTGTCAGGGTTCCGGAGGGAATAGCTGAGCCAACTCGCCGCCGCTGCTGCTAAATTTTTACTTGCATCTCCAGCGGCTGCTTCCTGGCTCCCTCGCAGCACGGGGAAACGCGGCTAGGACCCGCTGGGTGCGGCAAGGGCTTGCCTGCAGGGCCGGGGGCCTCGGGCTTCTCTCTGCGTCTGGGGCTGGCGCGGCTTTGCTGTCAGAGCTCGGGGGCCCGGCCCACTGCCTCCCCTGAAACACTGGGTAGTTTCTCATTTTCCCCTTGAGTGGTTTCACAGCCCAGTTAAACCTGCGGCGAAGGCTCGCGGAGATGGAGACCCAGGCAGGGGAAGGAGGCGGGTGAGGGCAGCACTGGCCCTGCCCCCATGGAAGAAAAACCAGCAAGAGCTGAAGGGAGAAAGTGATTTACAAATATTAGCCCAGAAGCCCTCCCCTGACCCCCAGATGAGCGATTGCCAAATGCATAAATAGACACAGACCTTTGTAAATATACAAAGATCGCACTTCGGACATTTATTTTGCAAATCCAGCAGCAAGCTGTGACACACTGTTCCAGCTCCTTATCTTTCCCGGGTCCCCCCCCCCCCCCCCCCTTATCTTTTAAAGCAGAGATTCACACCCTAATTCATTTCCCTAAAGAACAGTGTGGCTGTAGAAGTCTTT
>PVIY010048004.1:0-17552 GCA_004026745.1 Myrmecophaga tridactyla | reverse complement strand
TCTACTTAATGCATAAGAATAACCTCCAGGATAACCTCTCGACTCTGTTTGGAATCTCTCCGCCATTGACACTTAGTCTCATTTCACTCTTCCCCCTTTGGTCGAGAAGGTTCTCTCAATCCCTTGATGTTAATTCTCAGCTGATTCTAGTATCCCATGGTTTTTATTTGCATTTCCCTGATGGCTATTCATGTTTAGCATCTTTTCATGTGCTCACCAGTCATTTGTGTATTGTTTTTGGAGAAATGTGTATTGAAACCTTTTGCCCACTAAAACCAAATATTTTTATGGTATCATGCACCATACAGTCCATCCATTGGACTCCATCAATGGCTCACAATATCATCACATAGTGTATTCATCACCATGATCATTTTAGAACATTTGCATCACTGCAGAAAATAAATGAAAGGAAAAACTCATACATCAATACCCCTTATCCCTCCCTATTGACCACTAGTACTGTAATCTACCCAATTTTTTACCCTTTATCCCCCCTATTATGTATTTATTTTCACTCCTATTTTTTTACTCATCTTTCCATACTCTGGATAAAAGAAGCATCAGACAAAAGATTTTCACAATCACATGGTCACATTGTTCAAGCTATTTAGTTAAACAATTGTCTTCAAGAATCAAGGCTGCTGGAACATAGCTCAACAGTTTCAGGTACTTCCCTCTAGCCACTCCAATATACCATGAACTAAAAAGAGATATTTATATAATGCATAAGAATAACCTTGAGGATAACCTCTCAACTCTGAAATCTCTCAACCACTGAAACTTTATTTTGTCCATTTCTCTCTTCTCCCTTTTGGTCAAGAAATCTGTCTCAATCCCATGATGCTGGGTCCTGGCTCATCCCAGGAGTCCTGTCCTACATTGCTAGGGAGATTTATACCCCTGGGAGTCATGTCCCACCTAGGGGGGAGGGGCAGTGAGTTTACCTGCCGAGTTGGCTTAGAGAGGCCACGTCTAATCAATAAAAGAGATTCTCTGGGGGTGACTCAGGTATAATTATAAGTAGACTTAGTTTCTCCTTTGCAGAAATAAGCTTCATAGGGTGAACCCCTAGATTGAGGGCTCAGCCTACTGAATTTTGTCCCCACTACTTTCTTTTGCCCATTTTTAAATAGGATTACCCTTCTATTGTTGAGTTGAGTCTATTGTAAGAGTTCTTAATATAGTCTTGATAAAAGTTCCTTATCAGATAAATTATTTGTAAATATTTTCCCTAATTTTATGGGCTGTCTTCATTTTCCTGATGGTGTCTGTGGTTTGCTAACGCTGCTGGAATGCAGTATACCAGAAATGGGTTGGCAATATATCAGAAATGGGTTGGCTTTTACAATGGGGGTTTATTAAGTTATGGTTTACAGTTCTTAGGCCATGCAAATGTCCAAATTAAGGCATCAATCCAGAATGATACTTGAACTCTGAAGAAAGGTTGCTGGCATCTGGGACACCTCTGTCACATGGGAAGGTACATGGCTGGTGTTTGATGATCCATCACTCCTGGGTTTCATTTCTTTCAGTCTCCTCTTTGAGCTTCTGTGGGTTCTCTCTTAGTATCTCCTGGCATTTTCTCTCTAAGATCTCTGTGGGTATCTCTTTCTGAGCTCTCTCAGGCTTTTCTGTCTTTTATCCTTATAAGGGACTCCAATTAAAGATTAAGATCCATCTTGAATTGAGTGGGTCACTTGATAATTAAAACACCTAATCAAAAGGTCCCAGGCACAATAGGTCTGCACCCACAAAAATGGATTAAAAGAACATGGCATTTTCTGGTGTACACAGCAGCTTCCAACCGCAGTGTCCTTTGAAGCAGAAACATTTTTCATTTTGATGAAGTCTGTGTTGTGTATTTTTTCTTTTGTTGTTTGTACTTGATATGATATCTAAGAACCAATTGCAAATGTAAGATCATGAAGATTTAGCCACATGTTTTCTTCTAAGAGTTTTATGGTTTCAGCTCTTACATTTAGATCTTTGATCTACTTTGAGTTCATTTTTCTATGTGGCATGTGGTAGAAGTCTTACTTCATTGTTTTGCATATTGATACCCAGTTTTGCCACACTGTTTCTTGAAAAGATTATTTTTTCTCACTGAATTGTCTTGGCACTCTTGTTGAATATCAATTGACGATACAACTAAGGGTTTATTTGTAGACTCAATTCTATTCCATCGCTCTACATGTCAGTCCATATGATAGTACCATACTATCTTGATTACTGAACTTTGTAGCAAGTTTTGATATCGGGAAGTATGAGTCCCCCAATTTTGTTCTTCTTCTCCAAGATTGTTTAGCTATTCTGAGTCCCTTTCAGTTTCCATAAAAGTTTTAGGATCACTTCACCAATTTCTTCCAACAAGGCAGCTAGAAGTCTGATAGAAATTGTGTTGAAACTGTACATCAGTTTGGGGACAACTGCCATCTTAACAACATTAAGTCTTCCAATACAGGAACATGGGATTTCTTTCCATATCGTACATATTCTTAAATGTCTTTTAACAGTGTTTTGTAGTTTTCAATGTACAAGTCTTGAGCTACTTTTATTAATTTATTCCTAAGATTATATATTTTTTGATGATATTGTAAATGGAATTATTTTCTTAATTTCATTTTTGGATTGTTCATGGCTTGTTGTGTGTAAAAATACTATTTATTTATTTATTTATTTTCATGGGCAGACACACCACAAATTGAACCCGGGTTTCCAGCGTAATAGGTGAGAAATCTGCCGCTGAGCCACCATCGCACCGCCCAGAATTTATTTTTGTATTAATCTTGTATCATGCAAATTTGCTGAATTCATTTATTCAATCTAATAGTTATTTTTGTGGATTCCATTTTATTTTTTCAATATGAAAATATATTTTTGTATGAATCTCATATTTGTACTTCCCTTTCCTTTTAGATGAACCTTTCTCTGCACTTACAATTCTATTGTTAATTTTTGTGTAAACTCTTGCTCCTCTAATAGCACCACTCTATTTGTATAACTGGTGAATTAGATTATTGCACAGGTCTGCTGATCAAATCTCCAAGTAAAAGCATATTCACACAAGTAGATTAACAACCATAGATCCATATATAAGATTAACATTAACAACAGGATAAAAAATGAAAATGTGATCTTTGCATACATTAATTTGTGATTGTTCACTGCTAGTTGGTAGGAAGGTAGATTGTATACCTCAAGAAGACAACAGAGAAAAAGATGCAGAGATGCTTGTGATCAGAGATACTCCATATGGAGCCCAGACAGAAAGGTAGGAAAAGCTTCGGGGTCCAAAGCAGGGAAAATTAGACTTATGTAACCCAAACTGAAAATCTTTAAAAATAAAAATACTCATTGTGCTATCCTGTATTTTTTTCAAATTGTTGCCTCAGACTTCTGCTTCTAGCCAAGAGGCAGTAAAGGGACTCTTTTTTACCTTCCCTCCTGAAATGACCAAAAACCAAGACAAATTATATGACTCAGATGTTTCCAAGACTCTGGACATTAAGCAACAAAGGACAGTGATCACTGAGAGATGAAACAACCCAAATGGCCATCAACAGGTGTATGGATAAACAATGTATGGTATATCTGAAGAATGGAATACTACCTAGCAATAAAAAATGAAATATTGATACATGAATGGATGAACCTCAAAATAATTGTGCTGGATAACAAAAAATACAACAGAGTATGTACTCTGTGATAGCATTTATAGAAACTCTAAATAAGGCTATGGGGACGGGACAGAGAGGTATGAGGTAAAGGGATTCCAAAGGGAAACAAGGAAAGTTTTGTGAGTGAAGGATGTTTATTATCTTGATTCTGGTGATGGTTTTACAGGCATATTCTTATATCAAGATTTATCCAACTGTACATTTTAATTATGTGCAGTTTATTGTTTTAAAATTAATTATAATTATTTCAAATCAATGTTATACTTAAGAATAACTCTTCAGAGTAGTATTTTCTATTTTATTTTTGTTCATATTTTTAAGCTATGGTTTTGTATTTTTTTTACTTAAAAATGACTTGTGTGTTTTAAATTTAATTTGGAAATATTGGCATTACATTTTGTAACTATCTTAAGAAATACTGTTTTGTCTTTAGATGTCTTTGTCTGATGGCATTATATATAAAACAAGGAGTACAATTAAGATCGGAATTTTTGAAAATGATCCAAAACAGTAATTATAGACTTGGGACATAGGTCAGCTGTCTATTTCCCCATCTCACGTTAATTCAAAAACTCATAAATTCCTTTCTTGGGTTGCATCCTCTCTACCCTCTCCGTCCTCGTTTTCAGATGTTTCCAATCTGATCTTCAGAGTCACCTGGGGAGATTGATAAAACAGATTCCTGTGCCTTAGCCCTTGCCATCTTGACTCAGGAAACCTGGAGTGGGATTTAGAAACCTTGCTTTTAAACTTTATTATTGGAAATTTCAAACATCTACAAAGTAGAAGGGATAGCACAAGGAACTCATGAACTCAGAACGCAAGTTCAACAATCATTAACTCATAACTGATCTTTGATTCATCTACCCATTCCCTCCCTTCTCAGTAATCTATGGTTTAAGAAGTTCTCTGGTGATTGTGATTGTAATACACACATACAAACAAACACACATGTTCACACACATTGTTTTTAAAGGCTGAATAGTATTCTAATTGCATGGACTTATTAAAATATACTTAACCAGGTCTCTGTTGTTGAGCATTTAGATTATCTTCCATTTTTTGGTTATAAAGAAGGCTATTATGTAAAACCTAACACATAATCTTGGCCCACTGTGCTATACCTTGTATTTAGGCCTCAATGATAGGTCCCGTAATTATAAATTTTCATTTTAAGTATTTTCCTTTTTAAAAGAGTTTCATTGGGAATACATTAAATCATTTAATGAATATTCGTTGGGTTGTTAATCTGAATATGCAAAAACAAAGACACTATTAGACACTTGGGAAATACAAAAGAATCTTAAATTCTACAAGTATACAAAGAGTTTACAGTCCCGCTGGGGAGCTCAAGTAAATATCTTACAATGGAAATTTCTGAGTTTGCTTTGGTCACAGTGGGAATCGAGAAATGGTGGTAGTAGAAGGCATAAAAGTTTGGAAATAGGAGAGGTTTCATTGGCGGAGATGATGGACTCTAACTAGATGCTTACATAAGACCCTCAGTCTATTGTGCTGTAATTAGCCCACCCAGGTAGGGCATGCCAGTGTGCTCAACTCACCAGGGAGTGACAGCTACAGTAAGTAAATAAACCATATTTTCCCTTTTTAAATCATATAGGTAACGGAATATCAAGACTATGGTCCTAGCTCTGAGGTTTGAAACTTGTTCATTTTAGTCCCTCAAAGCACAGATGGGTGCTCCCCCTCCTCTATTCTTCTAGGTATTCAAATTGGAACTAGGCAAGGGTCTCATGGCATAGACTACCTTTGGTCCCATAGAATAATGAAATGGTAAAGCACTGGTAGTTAACTAAAATGGACAATGACAGATGGTCTCTCATGTGACAGCTGATAGGTGGGCTGGAAAGGACTCCCCTCCTCCCCCCCCCCCCCCCTTCCCTCCCCCCCCCCCCCAGCTATAACCCCTCTCCAAAAAGTGGTGGGTTCAATACATTTATTTTTCTTTCACAAAACGATCTGAAAGTGAGTGTTCCAAAGCTTACAGGCCGTGAGGCATTTAGGGACCCCAGTTCCTCCATCTATTATCTCTTTGCATGTCCAAAGCTGGTCTAATAGTTCAACCATCTTTCCAACCCAGCTTATAGGAAGTGGGAAAGAGAGTAGAGGGCAGAGGCTTCATCTTCAAGATGACCTGGAAGCTGAACCCATCAATCCTGCTCACATTTCATTGGCCTAAATACAGTCACATGGTTATATTTAGCTCCAAGGTAGGTTGGAAAACGTGGTCTGAAGCTGATCAGCCACGAACCCAAAACTCAGGGGAAATGGGATGGGAAGTAGAGGAGTGTTAGGGATCTCTTGCACAGAAGATCTGGAAGAAACTGTTCTCACTTCATAAAATAGGTTCTTTGTAGGATTCAGTTGCTTAACCTTTTATAGAAAATAAACCAACATGGTATGTTGCAATTAAGTCCAGACATTTCTAGGTTACTTCATTTTTGTGAGAAAAGATTTTATAAATAAATTTTAGAAATCCACTTACTGGCTAGTTTGTTTTTGGTAAAATATTTCACATTTATTTATTTATTTTAGAGAACTTTTAAGACCACTAATGATATTAATTAGTGATTATTTTCATGAATTATTGAAATACATCCCATATCAACCTAGTAAAGAGAATGAATGGAGGATTATATCTCTATTGCTTATCTATTGCTGTATAAGAATTATAACACTCCAAAACTTAACAGCTTAAAACAACAAACGTTTATTATCTCAGACAACTTAGATCAAGAAGATCAGAATCTCACAGTCAAGAATCTCAGAGCTGGAAATTTCTGGCTCAAGATTTCTCATGCTGTTGCGGCTGAGATGTCTGCCAGGCCTGCAGTCATCTGAAAGCTTGACTGGGCTGGAGAGTTTGATTTTAAGCTGACTCACGTGGATGTTGGCAAGAGGCTTCAGTTCCTTACCAAAGAAAACTTCCTAAGTCTGCTCACAGCACATAGAAGCTAGCTTCCCCCAGAGTGAGTGAACCAATAAAGTGTTTGAGAGCAATCCAAATGCTGCAAATGTTTTTTTATAACGTCAGAAGTGACATGCTATCACTTTTGCTCTACTCAATTGGTGGGTGGGGTAGGTTGGGGAGGGGTGGTGAATATCCAGAGGCAGGGATCATTGGGAAGTAACCGTATTTAGAGGCTGGTTACCTCAATACCTAATTTCCTATCAGGAAAATAAAAATCCAGAAAATCTGTTTTTTAATAAACATTTAAACAATTCAGCCCAATGTAATCAGTCTCTAGTCCCACAGTTTGTCAGAGGAAACAAACCGACTTGAGGTATTGATTGTGTACAAGAAGAAAGAGTTGGTTGACACGTTGACATAAGGTGAATTTGATTAATTTTACTTGGTTCTCAGGAATTACTGTCTTTTAGGTTTTATTTGATTAAAATGATAGCTGTTTAAAGAAGTTCTGAATTTTGGCAGGGCAGATGTGGCTTCCTCCAAACGAACGTTTTCAATCAGAGCTGGTACCTTGGTAAATTTCAAATGTTAATGTTAACATATGATGAGCCTTTGAAAATAAGAGACTTTCTGTAAGTTTTGGTTCAGTTTAAAGTCCTAGGATCCTCTAATCTGGTTGAACACTGAGCTATATTTGGGGATTTGGCATACAGAGGGTCTGTCTTGGATTAGGTCTCAAAATACCTAAAGGATTTCCTTAAACAGGCCCCTGGGTCAGAAAAACAGGTGCATGACTTCTAATTTTGGAACCAGAAGCAGCCAGTTTAGTGTGAGGCTGTTCTGCATTCATTCATCAAGGGTGAGGACAATAAGTAATTTTTGGCACTACATCAAATCTAGGAAAGAGTAGAAATGGTTATTCCTTCAGATAACAAACCACATTTTTACAAGATCACAGAGAATTGCGGTAAACTGATAAAGGCCTCCTTTTTCTTAGTATTTAGTAACTCATTTTAAAAATATTGAAAGCAGGCCCTAGTGCCAGACTCTACTAGAATAGTTACAACTTATTTCAATGATCATGTCTTCTTATATTGACAATACTTTTGTCTTTGAATTACATTTTTTGCAATGGAAAATAAAGTGTAGAATTAACGTGTTTGGTTTCCTTTTCTTTTTGAAGTGTTTCTAGGGAGTTCTGGGGTTTTAGAAGTTATAACATTATTTTTAAAAAATTCAGCACATTAAAATATGGATAATCCATAAGATAAAAATATGCTTGAAGCACTGCCAGGTTCCCATAAATGTAACTTATAAAAGTGAGCAAATCTTTTTTATTTGAAAGCTCTTTTTTAAAATTAAAGCAATGTAATCATGACATTTCAAATACAAAACAAGGATTGATAAACTTTGAAATGTGAAATACCCGGAAATACAAGTTTCTATTATATTTTCAAGATATTCAGCATAAAATCTTAGCATGTTCTATACAGCTCGTTTCCTATAAATATTTATTAAATATGAGGTTAGCTTCAGAACTTATTGAAGGAATATTAAAATAAAAGCTTGGAAAGCCATGGTTTTCTTTAGTCATGGCAGAAAGTATGTTATTTATAAAATTAGTGAGATAGAATCTATTCATTTCTGGAATTCAGTATCAAAACTCTACAGTTCAGACATTACTTTGAATTCCTCTGTAGGTTTAAAAGGCAAACCATGTTGTGAGTAGTGGCAATACTTGGCAATTTTATTTTAAGATAGTGTAATGAGTAGCATATGCAATGTAAATATATTTAAAGAAAGAAAAGCAACAGATTTGATCTGAAATTAGATTTTTCTAAAAGTGATTCCAAAGTGTTTCTATACTATTTGTAAAAAATTTAATATTGGGACAAAGAAATCCTTTCATGTAGGTCAGATTAACGTCTGTATTCTCTGAAAACAGCACAATTTGAAATAGACTCTTTAAATATTAAGAAATCAAAATTTAGAAGCTCCAAGGAAAATTTACGCACTACTACGTAAGTGCTTGTACCTAAAGAACCGGAAATACATTTCTAAGAGTTTTCATTTATGCTTTTCACTTATGTAACTTATGTCAGACACTCACCATTTAGCCTCCCTTGGCCCTATTTCAAAGCGCTTATTCTACTACCTGTCTAAACCTATAGAATCCCTCTACTTTCCCTTCTCCCTCCAAGGCTTCAAAGCTTGGAGCAGTTTCTACAATTAAACACATTTAAATAAGGACTCCAGACGCTGTCGTATTTTAGCAAAATAAATTTCTGGCGTCCAAATAGTATGCTGGATAAATTCCGGATTCTAAGGCATGACTCTGCTTTGCCAATTTCCTCGTCATTCAACTTGGGAGGGGAGGAAATTGAGCTGGAAGCCTCAGCGCTCTTAAAACCCATGGCAAGTCTGGTACATTATCAAGCAATTACAGGACTTTTTTTTTTTTAAGAAAGGATAAAATAATTTTAACTTTTTCTGACCGCTGACTTGTTTGTGTGTTTAGGGGCACAGCTACAGGGAGGCGATGAACAAAACCGCCTGTGGCAAAGTCATCATCTCGCCGTAATGCGCGAGCAGTATTTACAATTTCTAAGAGGAATCAGCAGTCCACTGTTGATTTATGGAAAGCGTGTGTCGTGCCTCACGCGGCCAGTTCCAGGAGCCTTCGCCAATTAGCTCTATTTTCTGCTTAAGCCGTTAAAGCCACCTCCATGGAAACGCCAGGAGGGTAGGCCGGGGGGAGGGGAGCAAACAGGTGCGCTCTCTGGAAATACACAAAGGACCGACATTGCCACCGCAGTGTCCCTGGCAACTCCACGCACGCAGGATACGCGCACTTGCGCGGCACCGCGGAGCAGCCGGCAGCCGGTCAGCCCGGGCGGCGCGCGCAGGCGGCCGCGCATCGGCTCGCGGAGACCCTGGGCCTGCTCGCGGCCGCGGGGCCCGGGAGGCGCTGGCGCTGTAGGGACTTGTAGTCCGTGAGCCTCCCGGGCGCCTCCTCCGCGTAGGCCGGCCAGCGCGTCCCCGCCCGCCGCTTTCCGACTTCCTGCCGCTGCCGAAACTACACCTCCCGCCGTCCTCGCCTCTGTCGGGCGGAAAGCGAAAACAAATTCTGGGCTGCGAGGGTGCTCCCCTCCTTCGGGCGCCCCCACCCGCTCCCCGCCCCTCCGGCGTCCTCCCGCGAGGTGGGGAAACGAAAGGCCGCTTCTTTCTCTTTTGGTTTCCTCGGCTGCTTGCGTGGGGAACGCGTGAGGGACGCAGGCCTCGCTTCACCTCAGCCGGCCCGGCGCCCTCGCCCGTGCGGGGCTTTGCTCGCCTCGCACCAGTCGGGACGAGGAAACTTGTGGAGGCGGTGACCCCCCGCCCCCTGTCCAGTTCCTGAGCCAGGCGGCGAGGCCACAGGGAAGTGACTCCTCGCTCTCGGGTTTTTCTTTAATTTTTTCCAACGTGCTCCGCCTGGGCGCGTGGTCCCTCCGGGCAGGCGGCCGCGTGCGGACAGCCATGCAGTAGGCAGGGCTTCCCCTATGCGCCCGGAGAGCGCGGACCGGTGCCTCGGGCCGCCGCCGCCTGCTGCCGCCGCCAGCGGAGCCCGAGCCGGAGCCGCCGTCTGCCCTAGGCCGGGGCGTCGAGGAGCCGGCGGCGCGGCCATGTGGGGCTAGCCCGCGCCACGCCTGGGCTGCGGGAGCACCGGCAACATGGAAGCGACCGTCGGCTTCCCAGACGGCGGGGACCAGGGCGGAGCGGGGCTCCGCGGGGACGCGACGCCCATGGATGCTTATCTGCGGAAACTGGGCTTGTATCGGAAACTGGTCGCCAAGGACGGGTCGTGCCTTTTCCGGGCCGTGGCGGAACAGGTAATAGTTTGGCGGGGGTCAGGGGGAGGCGGGTGCGGCCGCGGGCGGTTGTCGGGCCGCCGGGTGAGGCTGCGCGTGGCGCCGCTGTCGTCATAGCGGCCCATTGTAACGCCGGAACGGGTTACTGCTTTGGGTCTCAGAGCCATAAACCGAAATGTAAAAGCCTGTGAGATGACTGGGTGTCGCCTCTCCTGTCGAAGAGGTAATGAATCGACGACAACGTATGAGGCCTGCTCTGAGCCATGTACAGCTTGTATGCTTTACAGGCTTGGTGAGCAGATAATTTTCTGTTTTGTTCCGCATTCATCTTCCCTTCGTTCTCGAAGCATAACGTTCACATCAGTAAACCAGATGTTTCCTGGAGGAGGTGGCGCATCAAACTTTCCTCGTGGAATATATATATATTTTTGTTACCAGGCTTTGCAATGTGGGGTATTCAAGCCTTCCGATGTCATGTCACTCAATCAAGAGGGTAAAATTTGCAATTTGGGAAAGCTCACTTAAAAAAAAAAACAGGGTTTTAAAAATTGTCTTTGAGTAGATTCCCTCTCTCACTTGTTCTGCAAGACAGTGTAAGTACACAAAAACGAGTTCTTTTTTAAAAAGTCTGTTTTGGTGTTAGTAGTAGGCAGGGCATAAGTGGAGAGCCTCTAGGCCCTCCTTGACCAGATTTTTCCCCGTTAGTGGTCAAAATCACAAAACTGCTTAGGGCGGTGCTTCTGTTCCTTGAAAGGGCTTATTCCAGGCTATATAATAAATGGGTAGCTGTAGATGTGCAGTCACCAAAATCTGGCTTTATTGAAAAAGAACTACTGAAGTAGTTGGGTAAAAGTTTTCCATTACTGCTGTAGTCTGTATTTCACACCTTTCATAGTTTGCTTAAAATCTGTGCCCTGTCCATGAGTTTTTTATGATCTTCTCACCTTTTTTTTGAATGCCAGTTAGCGTTCAGGGTTTTTGTGAGTAAATACTTTACTTAATGAACACCCGGGGAGCAGTCCATCCTCTTTTTCTTTTAAACTTCACAGACCAGTCATTACTTTTCCAAAGATTGATGTTTTCACTTCAGTGGCATAAAATCTTTTCTTTGAACAAGCAATTGATTTAACAAGTATGTCATTTTCACTAGGTTGCAGGTATTGTTTTTCAAACTTTCTTCCTAAAGTTCCCCAAACCAAGCTCCATCTTTTTCAATTCCATTAGGTTTTGCTTTTTAGAAAATAGAATGTTTGTTGTTCCTGTGGTGTACTCTCTCTTTCATACACATATGCGCGTGCGCGTGTGAATTTTCCGTCCCCATTTCCTTCCTCTTCCTCAGACTCCCTGGACTCCTTAGAACCTCTAGAAGCTGGGAGAAGAAGTGGGAGTGATTTCAGCCCATATTTATACATACTGTTAGCTCTAGCAAGAGTCTTATAAGGAAGGAGGTAGAAACTAATTGAAATAAGAGAAGTTTGGAGTGTATTTGGAGTTGGATTATCCAGGCTGTCGTTTATATTGAAGCAGAAAGGTGTATCTGGTTTCACCATTACTTGCTATAAATATTTTGCAAACTTGATTATACAGAGGCGTCTCAATTATTGTAATGGGATCTCTAAAATTTTTTTTCTTGGTAGAAAGGGGCATCAGCTAGTTAGACTAAGGAATCATCAGATAGCACCGTTTTGGTGTATCTTACTGTACTAGGATTTACATTAGATATAAGGAAATATCCTCCAATTATGTGAATGGTTTTTAGTACCCAGCTTGGAAAGCTCAAGTGGGGTACTTGGGAGTACCCCACTTCTAAAGTAGACTTGGACTAAGGGTATAACAATCATAGCCAAAGGCAAAGTGTATATGGGAAAAGGGAAGTAACAGTGGCCTCAGGCCCCTCCTATAAAATGTGTACAAAGGGTTTTGTTTTTTTTTGTCAACTATTTCTCCTGTAAAGTCAATATAAATATTCCTCATTTCTAAGAAGGAGACAGAGTAAGTAATCTAAAGGCAGTCTTTAGAGAGATTGAGTTAGGAGGAGTCTTTCCCTCCACATTACCTGATTTAGATAGGGAAGGATAGGCCTTTCCCTTTTTGCACTTGTAGAATTCGGCCTGCAGGAGGCTTGACCTGAATCAGCTCCACAGTTATGGAACTAAAAATAGGCCACTCTTACGAGGACTTGCTAAAGCAGTGTGCCTTAGCCTTTCCCAGTTTTTATCACTATTTTGTTCTAAGATGGGAAAGTCTCGTAGTTCCAGCTCATTTCATGCATATAATAATTTGCAAAGATAGGTATATGTCAAACCCTTTTAATTCTTCCTGAATTAAACTTGTGCAGTCATTTTTTTTAAGTTGTCATTTACCCTTGCTTCTCTTGCAGTGAGAAAGTTGCTCTTGCTTTGTAAAGCTTTATAAAGCACCCGTGCCTCCACACTTTGTGGATGTTGCTGAGAATTGTGCTTCTGATTTCATATGCCAAAATCTTTCTTAGAAGAGAAAAAAATGAGATACACTTGCCATTATTGTTTTTTTTTCTTGCCATTGTTTTTGATAGGAAATGAGCTCTTATGTCTGCCACCTGTTGCTAGGTAATGGTGTTAGGACTAGCTTCACTTTGGTAACAGCAGGAAAAGTCCTATCAGATAATACTGTGGTTGATTCATAATAGTGTTTAATATAGCTACTGTGAAAGACATTTTGCTAAATTTCATTTGTTGAATTGGCAGTTTGATTGTATGGTGATTATTTCACATGTGAATAGTCTTTCCAGTGTTGGAATCTTAGTGCTTTTCTCTAGTGTTACAAGACAGTAATGAAAGTACACTCATGTACACTCATGTAAGCTGAAAACCAGCTAGTATCCTGAAAACAAACTCTAACTTCAGTTAGTAGTACATCTTCAGTGCATATGAATGTAATAAGACAGACTGGCTGCCAAGACGGTTGTACCGGTGGTTCCGTGCGTATAAACGGAACTTGGATGTTATCTAAATGTGCAGCTGAATCCTCCCTTTTAAAAAATTCTCTGCTTACTCTGAACATGAGACATAACTCTTAAGGCTACTTTCTATCAGTATAAATTCTCAAGAGGTCTTGATGGTAGTTCGAGATGTGGTTATTCCGGTGCATCAGGTTTTTTTTTTGTTTTTTTTTCTTTCCTTATCTTGACCCTTTAGGTGCCAGGAATACCTTAGTGTGGAGACATGTAGTATAGAAAGTAATTTTAACTTCCTCTTTTAAGCACAGTGGTTAAATTATTGGGAGCTAGTCAAAGGAGGTGCCTAAGCATCTTATAAGAAATATTAGTTTGCTTCAAACTCAAGCCTTAGAGATAAAATGCCAATGGAAATTATCCTATTGTTGAACTGTTGTTTAACAAAACACAGAGGCTAGAGTGTGAGAGGATCTGAATCATACTCTGTAGGGTAGTTTATTTCAGTTAGTGCTTTAAGATTTTGGACAGGGTAAATCCTAAAACTTGAGATTACCATTCAGCAGCATATTTGCATCCTGCATGCTACTCACTTGAATATTCTTTCAAGTGTCTTGTAAGCATAATTGAGGATTTAAGAATGAGTGCCTTAATTTTTCTGTAACCATGGTAAAATTAAATTTCTATGTAAGACTGCTTAATACATCCAGAATTACTGTGAAAAAGAATTTTACAGTCATAACGCCTCAAAGAGGATTCCTGTTGAAGTTGCCTATTTCCTCACCTTTCTCACAAGCATAGGATTCTGTTGTAAAGAGCAAAATTACAGCAGAAGGCTGGCCAACAAAGAAAAGTGTCTTAAGTTTACGAAGATTTTCTCAAAGAACTGATTTTGGCGACGTGAAGAAATGGCAATAAGCTCTTTATGTTATGACATCTGGCTTAAAAAGTGCTACTGTTTTAAAATTTGTGTATGTCATGTCATCACTGTGAGTAGTAGAAGAGGTGGGAATAAGATCTAAAATTATGGAAAGGGAGGGAGGAAGTCTGGTATCTATTGGTTGAATCTAAAGAAGGCATAGGTTGCAACTTAAATCCACTTCTAACAAAAAATGCTCAAAAGCATGTTATTTTATCTTTTGTAGGTATTGCACTCTCAGTCTCGCCATGTTGAAGTCAGAATGGCCTGTATTCACTATCTTCGAGAGAACAGAGAGAAATTTGAAGCGGTAATTTGCTATTTCAAACATGTAAAATTGTTGTCTTGACTTGGCATTTACATTTCAACTTTTTAGAAATGGTCTAATGTGAACTTTTACAGGCTAGATCTTAAAGCAGGTTTAGAAAATAACCCTTATAAGAACTGCTTTATTGAACTTAAATCCAGTTATATTCAGCTATGATTTTTTTAAGCTATATTGGGATATTCATTTATTTGGACATTTAGAAAGCTTCTAAAAGGTAAAACCAGGGCAGGGTCCTTCTGTATGAAGAGTGAGCCTTATCTGACATGATCAGGGAATTGGGTATAGTTATTAGTAGAGGTTTCTGGGATTTGTAATCCCATATGAATTTTTAAAATTCTGGCTTGGGGTATTTAAAAATATGCTGATGATATGTAATATTGAGCCTTTACTTCTATCAGAAGGCATTTATGGATTTAAAAAAATTTTTTGAGGGCTTTTCATTGTGAAATCACACATCAGAACACTGATAACATAGATAATTTATTGTTAATAGAATGTTGTAAAACAATTAATTTTTTCCAGTGGTGTATAAGGAGGCTGTGAAGTAAGATGCCACAGTCATCTATTTTCATTTTACATCTAAAGCCTTATAGAGTTTACTAGCTAATGGTTTTATGACCTAGAATTATGCCACTTGATAACTTTCATTGGGATTTTCCCCTTTTAACTGGTAAGGAACATCGATACTTTGAAAATAAGTTAATTCTAAGACTTAATAGTTTTTAGTTTGGATGTATTTGGGGGTTGGTGTTCCTGTATTTATTCAAGCAAATATTATTATTGGTGGTGTTTTTTCTGGGTGCCATTTTTAAGATAAACAGTAATATGTTCCAGGAAGGAGAGTTTCCTGCTTCATCAGGGAATTTGAATCCTTTTCATATTAAAAGACTGGTAATGTTGAGGATAGGAATTAGAGCACCAGGGTGTAGTGGAGAAGTGGATGAATGGAATGGTAATTGTCTTTAAATATTTGAAGAAATTACAAGTGAATTAATCATTAATGGCCTCAGAGGTAAAACTCCTCATAATAAATAATGAAAATCAGTAACATTGGCGGAATACTTAACTGTCAGCATTGTTTTAATGGTTCGTATGCATTTATTTAGTCTGTATAACCTTACAAGCAGTGATCAGAAGTTGAATGTTCCAAGGGGAAAAGTTTCACTTTTTTAATAATAAGGACCTTCTAACAGTTTTTATTCAGTATTGGAAAGGGCTGTTGTGGGAACAGGTGTTCCTTGTCACTGCATTGTTCACTGAGGGCCTAGATGGACATTTTCCGATTACAAAGGAAAAATCTCAGATTAGATTTAGGCTTGCATCATTGGTTTGTTAAGCTGCCAGAATACAATATGCCAAAAGTGGAGTGGCTCTTTAAAAGGGAATTTAATAAGTTACAAGTTTACTGTTCTAAGGCCTTAAATATGTCCTAACTTAAGGCATCCAGAGAAAGATACCTTGGCTCAAGGAAGAGTGATCTGGGAAGGCTGGCTGGCATCTGTTGGTCCTTATTCCTGGTTCCATTGCTTCCATCTTCTGATGCCAGTGGTTTTCTCTTTAAGCGTCTGTGGACATTCACTTAGCTGCTCTGGGACAAAACTCTAGGTTTTATCTCTTAGCTTAGCATCTGCTGGGGCCAGAGATTTCTTTTCTTCAGGTTCTAGCTATTTCTGTGAGTCCTTAGGAGCTGGCCTATTTCTGTCTCAATCTCCAAATGTCTATATTAGCTCTGCTGTGAGCTCTCTCCAAAATGTTTCTTCTTTTAAAGGACTCTAGTAAACTAATCAAGACCCACCTGGAATGGGTGGTGTCACATCTCCATCTAATCAAGAGATCACACCCACAATTGGGCATGCTACATCTTCATGGAGATAATCTAATCAAAAGTTTCTGCCCGACAATATGGGATCAGAATTAAGACATGGCTTTTCTGGGGTATGTAATAGATTGAAACCAGCAGAATCACTTAGGTCTCTTCCAACTTTGTGGTTCTTTTTTTTTGTTTTGTTTTGTTTTTTAGTGTATAAATAATCATCTGTTTTGTAGGCATTTTAAAGTATGTGGCTGTTTAATTCTAAATATGTGTTGAAACATGGGATACCGTTTGGAAATTTGACATCTGAATGGCCTATAAAAGAATCTCAATCTTATGAAAATATATGGAGGTTTAAAAGATTTTTATAGACTAGGGAAACACTTTATTCTTTTTAAGTGTATCACTTTGCTTAATTCTCTGGGCCTGCAATTTAAATAAGATTGAATTTGGTGTTTCAGACAAATGCATTTTGGGGGTTCTTTTTTTTTTTGATTTTTAACTTTTTTTATTGTATAGTATAACATATATAAAAAGCAAAGAAATAAAAAACCAATAGTTTTCAAAGCACTCTTCAACAGGTAGTTACAGGACATATCCCAGGGTCTGTCATGGGCTACTGTGTGACCCTCTCAGGTTTTTCCTTCTAACTGCTCCAGAATATAGGAGGCTAGAGGGCTTAAATATTTTAACATCACAATCGACTTTTTTCCTTCTTTTTTTTTTTGTGAAAAATAACATATATACAAAAAGCTATAAATTTCAAAGCGTAGCACCACAATTACTTGTAGGACATATTTCAGAGTTTGACATGAGTAACGATTCCACAATTTTAGGTTTTACTTCTAACTGCTCTAAAATACTGGAGACTAAAAGAGATATCAGTTTAATGATTCAGCATTCATATTCATTTGTTAAATCCTATCTTCTCTGTATAACTCCACCATCACCTTTGATCTTCCCATACCTCTCTTTAGGGATGTTTGGGCTGTGGCCATTCTAAATTTTTCATATTGGAAGGGTCTGTCACTTACACCTATAAGAGAGTTAGTCTATCTGATGTTCTGGAGAGGCTGGGTTAGGTTTCAGGACTTATCTGG
>PVIY010048003.1:0-17544 GCA_004026745.1 Myrmecophaga tridactyla | reverse complement strand
CCTTCAGTGTACCTGACACAAACTGTAGTACTTAAAGACCCATATACTATCTTGAGCAATGGTTGTACTAATGTGTAAAGAAAGAGCCTGAGGAGCTCTGCTTTAGGTTGCAGAAGTCTTTCTGGTTCTCCTGTGCTTCAGAAATACTTGTATTCTTAAAATTCTTAGTTTACCTGGAAATGGTATGAAATTTCTGATTCGTATGACAGACAATCAACATGTTTTTCTTATCCCAAGTATTAACAAAAGAAAGAGGAAATATTATTTGAGAATACAAATAGATGTAGAAATGCCTCTGAAAATTGTAAGCCTTTATAAATCTCTTAGCAGACAAGTAATGGAAGATAATTTTCTTAATCTGAAACAGGATTTCTGCAAATCTCTACAATCAACACTCTACTTAGTCATGAAAAAGTGAATGTGGAGTCTGAGTTCAAAAAAAAAGATGGATTTACTAGCCACTGGAAAGGGTCAGGAAAAAGAAATAAAATATGTAAAAATATCAGTAAGAAGAATTGGAATCATGATTATTTAATGATGGCATAAGTAAATATTTGAAAACAACCAATGTAATTCACCATATTGTGAGATTAAAAATGAAAAGTATGCATAATATGGTGTGCTTGTTTGAAATTATTATGTACCCAAGAAAAGCCATGTTTTAATCCTGATCCAATCTTGTATGAGCAGACATTTCTTTTAATCCTGATTCTTACTGTTGGGCAGAAACTTTAGATTATATTATCTCCACAGAGATGTGATGCACCCAATTATGGATGTGATCTTTTGATTAGATAGAGATGTGAATCCACCCACTCCAAGTGGATCTTGATTAGTTTACTAGAGTCCTTTAAAAGGGGAAACATTTTGGAGAGAGTTCAGCGCAAATGCAGGTGCTTGGAGAACAGTTGCTTCAGATCTGACAGAGCCAACACACGACCCAAATGCAAGGGCCCAGTAGACATCACCATGTGCCTCCCCAGGAGATGCTAAGCAAGCCAGAACCCAGAATTGTGTCCTGGAGGAGCTAAGAGAAGACCTATAGACACCAAGTGAGGAACACCCACAGGAAACAGAGACTATAAACAAGGGAACTCAGGGGCCAAGGACCAGCATATGCTGGTTTCATGCCTTCCCAGCTGACAGAGGTGTTCCAGACCACATCAGCATTTCTTGAGAGAAGGTAATCTCTTGTTGCCTTAATTTGGATATTACCACAGCCTTAGGACTGTAAAATTGTAACTTATTAAATTCTCTATTTAAAAGTTGTTCCATTTCTGGTATATTGCATTCCAGCAGATTGACAAACTAATATCTATGGTCATTTCAGTTATGCAGAAGAGGCATTTGAAAAACTCCACAAATATTTCCAATAAAAATTCTCAGCACACAAGAAAAGAAAGGATATTTCTTCATTCTGGAAATGCAAGATTATCAGTTGAATTGTTTCCCCCAAGAAGATATAGTCATGTTCTAGTTGCCTATCATGTTAAAACCCTATTTAGAAATAGAGCTTTGAAGATAATTTTAGTTAATTCGAGGTCAAACTGGACTATGGTGAGCCCTAATCCAACATGACTGATGTCCTTATAAGAAAAGAAAATTGGACAGAGACAGAGAAATGGAAAGCAGGTTGCCATTTGGCAGAGGAACAAAATGCCATGGATTTTAGGTAAGTCACTGCCAGAATCCTACAGATTTCAGAGGAAGCATGGAAATGCCTACACTTTTATTGCTGATTATTAGATATCAGATAACTTTTTGTTGTTTTAAGCTACCCAGACTGTGGAATTACTAAGACAACCCTAGAAAGCTAATATAGACATTTACAATAAACTATAGCTATATCACATTTAATATAGTGAAATATTTAATGCGTTCACCTCTAGGAGCAAAATAAGACAAGGATGTCTGCACATGCAACTTTTATTCAACTTTCTACTACAGGGTATAGCTCAGCAGTTAAGTAAAAAAAGGAAGAAAAGCTTAGATCTACTGGACAGATGAAGATAGTTGTCTTTATTTGCTTTCAACAAAATCTTCCATGTAAGAATCATATATTTCTACAATAAATATCAGTAGAAGCAGGAATAGGTGCTGCAGGAATAGGACCCACATGCAAATCCAAATGGTATATAATAGAGAAAACCAATGGCAATTAAACATTCAAAACTTCAACTAAAACATGAAATATTTAGGCCTAAATATAAAAGATGTGAAACACTGAACATTGAAAATTACAAATTTTGCTGACAAAATCTAGAGACATACAAATAGAGGTATATACTAATTTCATGAATCAAAAGACTAAATATTGTTCACTACAATTCTATCCAAATCAATCTCTAGTTTCAGTGCAATTCCAATCAAAACCCAACCATAATTTATCTATAAAATGATGAGGTGATTATATCTTAAATGGAAATGCAATAGACCTAGAATAACCAAATCATATCTGAAAAAGAACAAAGTTTAGGACCTACAGTGATTTTAACATAACTGTAGAGCTCCTGTAATTAAGAGAGTGTGAGATTTTCCTCAAGATAAACACAAGATCAGTGGAAAAGAATTGCTTTTTCTGAAATAATTTCTTATATTTATGGTCAACTGAGTTTTAAGAGAGATGCAAAAATAATTCTTTGGAGAAGGGTAATCTTTTCAACAAATGTTACAGAAGAATTGGATATCCATATGACATAACATGAACTTCTATCCATATTGTGCATTCTTCACAAAAATTAACAAAAAATGAATATTGATATTGGGTTAGGCCACAATTTCTTAGCAAAAACACATCAAGCTTGTTCCATTAACAACTGATGAAAACCAATTCATCAAAATTGAGAAATTTTCTGTTAAAAAGACACTGTTTAAGAGAAAGAGAATATATACCACAAAATGGGAAAATATTTGTGACTCATATCTGACAAGACTTGTATCAAGACTATATAAAGAACTGTCAAAACTCACTAATAAGAAAAAGTAAAACCAAATTATAAAATAGGCAATAATTTCAACAGACACTTCACCAAGGAAGATAAATGGCAAGTACACCAAAAGGACCTCAACCTAATTAGCTATTAGATATATACAAATTACAATCTCTAGATGATACTACTACATACCTACTAAGGCACTAAGAATATAAAAACAGATCATTCCAATGATGTGGATAAATTATGCAGTTCTACTGTTAGTGGGAATATAAAATCATGTAAGTACTGTGAAAAACATTCTGGCAGGTTTTACTCATAAAAACATATATCTTCCAAGACCCAGTATTTCCACTCCTAGTACTTATCCAATAGAGGTGAAAGTACATGCCATTTCAGAGACTTTGGCATGAACATTCAAAGCAATTTTATTTATAACTGCCTACAAAATTGATATGACAAATATCACACATTGGAATTTTTCTAAGAAATGAAAAGGAATGAACTGCCAACACAGGCAATAACATGGATGAATTTCAAAAAAAGTATTCTGAAATAAGTCAGGTGAAAATTAGTACATTTATATAAATTTCTAGTGAAAGCAAAATAATCTATACTGACAGAAAAATGATTCATGCTTAGCTGTGAATGACAAAATTGGGTGATGGCTGGGAGGAGAGACTGAAAAGATCACAAGTAAACTGTTGGGAATGAGTGGTGTGTTCATTATCTTGATTGTGGTGGCATCTCTAGGGAGCTACACATATGTCAAATCTTATCAATATGTGCACTTTAGATACATGTTTACTGTAAATTAATTATTCCTCAATAATATTAAAAATGAAAAGCAAAAACAAAATAGATCTGAATGTATAAAACCATAAACAACAAGCCGTAAATAAATACAGACACTTTTAAAGACTTACTATTATCTTAAAACACATGTTAAATACATATATAAGAACAAATTATAAATTATACATGGAATTAAAACTAAAAATAATGTACCATAATGACAATTACAGTGGCAAATTTAGAAATAAACTACTCTTAGCTATATTGTAATTAAAATTTATACTTTCCATCTATAATTTTCACTTTTAGTAATTATTCTCACACATCTACTACTTACTATGAATATGTTTTTGATAGAATGTTTAACAAATATCTATAATGAAGAACATTATATATTGTATTAGTGGTAAAATAAATGCCCACATCTTCATACAGCTAGCTTAATTAATAATTTTAAACTGGAAAGAAGAAAAATTTATATTATGTGATAAATTAAGATGTTTTTACAGATGTAACAATCATATTTTCCATCCAACTACAACATATGGTTGCAAATTTTTATTCATTTGTGGATAGTACCTATAATATATTGGGCATATTTAGAGAAGAAATGTATAGAAAATAAGGTGTTCAATATAAGCCGTAACCTCCTATAGACATGTAAACTTTTTCTTCTGCTTAACTGAGTAAAAATGCCTAATGATAAAAATTCATATGATATATTAAAGGTCTCTATTCATATAATAATGGATTTTGATTTGAGAAATGCCTTAGCAGATGTGAAAGTTTTAAAAATATGAACTATTTACTTTGATATTGTGCTCCTGCGCTGTATCTAATGTGATGTATTATCCCCTGTCTCCTGAGACATGGTCCCCTCTGAAATCTGTTACTTGTTATTTTATGCCAAATTCATTACTCAGAAAATTCATAAATGATTTCTGAATTATGTCATCAAGGAACATTTTATTCACTTAGTGGCATATTCTGCAATATCATGCTCTAAACTGTAAAGCAGTTCCTTCTGTCCTGGTTATTTGGAATTTTATCTCTTCTACCAGTGAATAGTTTCTGAAATTCAGTGCAGCCTTTAGTGCATTTTATTTACTTTTCAGTGATGGAGACCATAAATATATTGTTGGCCAATGGCATCGCCAGGACCATGATCAGCTAGTCTGTCAGATTTATATAGAATTGCAATTTCAGGGAGCTCTATGCCATATTTAAACACCCAAAAGAAACTGGTTTACTATTAGAAGAGTAAGCATGAAGTTTCTCTCTTTGATTGTAATTCCCTTCACAGGATTTGGTCATATTATACTCCTAAGGAGAAAATGGATTTCAGCAATAATTTTTATATTTCCTAATGCATCCAACAGATATTTAGGAAATATCATTTTTTAGAGTTTCTCTTTTGTAGATAACTGTCAGTATATGAGAGGTTTTTCTGCAAAGAGACATAAATAAATGCACAACTAACTTAGTATAAGAAACACCAATGGCAACTCTGGCTATGTATACAGCCTCAAATTAAAATTACCAAAGTATTTTCTAAGTATAAAGATCTATATGCATTCCCTTTATGCACATATTCCCATAATGGGTTATATATTGAATTAAGTGGCAGCATCTCTTCAAAGAACTCTCTGTTCATCTTATCATTTGATTGAAAGTGAGAATACACAGATAGCTGCTTTACCTGACAGTTTTAACTTTTATTGTGTAATAAATTGTAATAACTTGGTGAAAAGAGATATATTTTGAGGATTGAATAATGCTCCAACTTTAAAGTCTGAGTAGAATTTCTGAGTGACGTGTGCATTAAGAGATATTAGGAGAAAGATGGAAGGAAGGTAGGAGACCAGCATAAAATTTTAAAAATTAAAAAAAAAAAGACCTCTTCTACATCTGGGCTTGATATAAATAGACAATAGTTGTTGAATGAGAGACCGAAGTCTCTAGGAGGGTTCTAACTTGCAGATAAACCACATGCCTCAGTTAGTACTTCTTCCCTATTCTGGTAACTCAGTGAGATGCAAAAATAATCACAGCCAAGTCAACCCCATTCAGTAACAAGTCCTGGAACAGACAGTTACAATCCATGCTGTACTATCCCTGAATATAAATCTTACTTGTGTGGTTCTTTCCTATGCTTACATCATCAAGACAAATTTTAGGTTCCCCTCTATCCAGCAAAGGAAGAAGTTCTTTATGACATGTTCTTACATGACTGTGGTTTCCATCACCTAAGGCACATGCATTTTCATCTATATGAATCCTACAGCAAAGGAAGAAGTGACCATAATAAAGTGGTTTCAGTGCTCATTTCTTCTATTTCACCTATGTTGAATGCCTTTATTTATACTCTGAGAAACAATCAAAATAAAGCTTTCAAGGATTCAAAAAGAAAAAAGTGCTCTCAACTAAGTAAAGGAAATGGTATGGAAAAAAGCATTTCAAATGAAAAGATTAATTTTGTATCATTTTTGTTCTGGACATCTTCAGTTGTTTATAAAGTTTTGTTTTAATGACCAATACTGGAGTATCTTTAATTTCCTCAACACTTATTTAAATGAGCTTCCTTTGAACAATTCTCAAGCCAATATGGCATGTTCATTTTTCATACAAATAGCAGATAATGTTCTTCATCTCACTGAGTAAAAATTAAATTGTTAAAAAAATTTTGGAATAAAATTAACTTCATAATATTATATTTTAAGATACAATAATAATCATTGCTGTGATCAAGAAATTATAGAGTGATGGTGCAACAGTGGCTCAATGGCAGAATTCTCACTTGCCATGCCAGAGACCCGGGTTCGATTCCCGGAGCCTGCCCATGCCAAAATAAATAAATTATAGGGTAAAATCCCTTGTAGCACTACTCATATATGTATACAAAGTTATTTAAATACATGCAGTATAAGTAATTTTATGTAAAATCGCAATAAAGGATGAATTATGGCTCATTAAAAACACAAACAGCATTTTAGAAAGAGAATAATAGCACTTACAATATTCAGGAAATGGAAGATTAATGTAACCACAAAATACTACTAATACAAACACATAGAAATATTGGATACATTTTAATAAATATTCCTTTGAATCTGAAAGTATTGCAAAATTGTAAATAAATAAACAGATATAAAGATGCAACCTAAAGCAGAGCAAAAAACTATAAAAAGACATGTGGATGCTCAGGAGAGCATAGCCTGGAGGATGGGAGCAGGGGGTTGCATTATGGATCCCAAGGATTTAAATGCAGAGTCTCAGGGTCAATGTGGTGGCAGCACTTGGAATGACACAGTAGAAAAAAGTCAGAACGGTCCAATCATTGCACACTCAATGAAAGTTTGAATTAGAAAATCATGCACATTTCCAGAGATACATTTATTTCTGGAAAATGCTGTCTGCCATTTACTAGGTGCTTCTGATACCCTGGCCTACATTTAACACAAATTAAGCTTTCACAGTCCTCATTCTCTCATAATAATCTAAATAATTATACATAAAGAATTTGGAAACCAACACCAACATAATTCCTTGAAAATTATTTTATTCACATCTAATTAAATAATTAATGGCCTAAAATTAATGAAATAGAATCATTTCATTTTAAATTATTTGGAGCATTGAAAAACTGTATTTCAAAAGAAATTCTTTTGGGCAGTGTGACTGTGGCTCAGTGGCAGAATTCCTGCCTGCCATGCTGAAGACCCAGGTTTGATTCCTGGAGCCTGCCCATGACAAAAAGAAAGAAATTCTGTTATCTTAAATGTAACAATTCTTTATCAAATTGTCAACTACACCAAAATGTAGACCTTATGTTTATCTTAGTGAATGTGAAAAATTAAAAATCAATTACAATAAATTCAAAACATAACTTATTAATTATAGAAAAGTAAATAATTTAGTGAAATCATAATCCAGGTTTTGGAAAAGTCAAATAACATTACAAATCCACACCCAAATGAATGTTAATGAGTAAAAAGGAAAGAAATATTCAATAATTCACTGCAAGATCTTGGAAAATCAGTAAGAAGAACACATTCAGAATAAATAATAGAAATAACAAGTGAAACAATTCCATCTTTGTGAATATGAATTTAAATTTTATTCACACCTTACTTTTCTGAGGTTGTTATATAGCATACAATGGATGACATTGAGCACTGTTTATAATTTCTAAACAATTTCTTTTAGTCAGTGAAGTCCACAAGTGATGGCATCATAAAACTGATACTCCCTGCCCCTGAGGATATTCCTACATATCCTCAAAACTCAAGAAATTCTAGTAGGAAATTTTTTAAATTACTAAGGAATGTGGTACTTTAGGTCAGCAAATGGAAAATATTTTAAACTCTCTTTATAATTGCATTATCACCAGAAATAAATGAACAAATATTTCAGTCATAATAGTTACAACAATGCAATTGTTGATATAATAAATTTAGCATGAAATGCACAAGTTATCTATAAAGAAAACCATAGAACTTTTTAAAGGAATATAATGTATAATTTCAGTGAAAGAAAGTCATTCAATATTCTTGGATTAGAATTTTTAATTTCAACATTTGTATATACAGGTGTATTTATGAAATATGAAGATATTATTCATCTATTCATTTATAAATAATATATTATTTGCATATAGTCAACAAGCATGTAGAATATAATAGAAGGCTGTTTTTTAGCAGGCTATAAATGGCAGGAAATAAGTGATTCTATCTGAGATAAAATGGGTGGAAATTGATCTTCTGATCAATGTCTTATTTTTTAAAAATCTTATTTTTATGCATGGGTTGCACATATAGTTGGTGGAAAACAAAAATTTTTTTCAGGATTTCCATTTACTACATGAAAACTGTCAAATATCTGTTGCCACATTTAAAAAAGGTGAGTTGCAGGATATTCTCTTAATTATGACATTATCACAGTAAAAATAAACAAGAAATGCAAAACTGGAAATCTTTATTAATGTATGAATGTTTACATGAGCAGGGACACTGGTATGATAATATGCATACCAATCTCTAATATCAACTATATTACTAGAATATTTGAAGATAGTCACCTTTGTACTGGTTTTACACATGCAACCAGAATAAATATTCAAATATGTCTGTGTATAAAAAACATGAAGAATTTATTTTGGGATTTATTGTAATTTCAAATGAAGACACTGCTTTAAAGTTTTAATCAATAGAAACATGTATACACAATATATTCATCTTATGAGATACTTCTTTTCATTTAAAAAGAATTTAAAAGAATTTTATCTTTCAAAAGCTTATTGTCATTTGTAAATATGGCAAGATTGTCTCATATCTTCTATATTACTTAAGAACTCACATTAAAATATATAAAACCAATAAATGAATTAATATCAACATTATGATTCAGTTCCCTAAATAACTCCAAAAGTGAACAATGTTTCCTAAATTGCCTTTATCCACTCATGCATACACACATATATGATACAGTTCACTCATGCCTTATTATCCTTATTGGTGTTCAATTTGTTTTATTTGAGTACTAAGCCTTTTAAAGTCCTTTTTATGAAACATTAGTTGTCTTTGACATCTCCCTGATTATTTGGGATGAAATTTAATCCAGACTTTTTTACACAAGTGTGGTAGACAGAATAAAGCCACCCAAAGATGACTAAGACCTAATATCCAGAATCTGTGTATATGTGATTTTAAAGCACAAAAGAAACTTATAAATGTGCATAAGTTAAGGATTTTGAGATGATTATCCTGAATTTTCTAGGTGGGCCAATGCACTTACAAAGGTCTTCCAAAGGGAAAGATGGAGTAGGAATGTAAGGGACTAGTGTGATGACATAAAGCAAGGTCAGAGTATTGTAGGGCCACTAGCCAAAGAATGCTTGCAGCCTCTGGAGGCTGGAAAAGGCAGGAAAACAGATTCTTCCTTCTGAGAAAGTTATAGACACAAGCTCAGCAGTTATTTCCCAGCCCTCTCTTATGCCCTGCCTCCTTTCTATTGTGAGCAAACGTCTCAGTCTGTCCTATTTCACATCCCTGAGGGATGTTAGGTCTAATGAAAAGGATTGAATTTATGTTGAAACAGATTTGGTAACAACCAGCCCAGGTGCTTATCAGGATAGGAACTCTCAGTAGCAGAACCACCCCCTCACCCCTCCCACCCCCCAGCTATATGAATGATCAACTCTCATACAGTATGTGGGGTGTGAGGCCCTGCCATCCAGTGACCCTGACCCAAGCATTGGCCTCACAAGGAAACCAGCCATGATGAGATCTCTTCCCTGGCTCTTTTTTTTTTCTTCCATGCTGCACATGTAATAAAATAGTCATTTGGGAAAAGTTTCTATTGTGCCTGAAGACCGTGTTCCCACAAGGCATTGTATGGCAACTTGTTCCACACTCCCTCTAGGGCCTCTACAGAGTGACAATCCATTCCAAATTTCTCCCCTAATTTCTCCCTGAAAATAAATTTGTTTGTGGTAATTTGTTACAGTACTGGGAAAAAAATATTTCCTGGCAAAATCCTAGGATCATCCATTCCTCCAAGTGACCTCATTCTTTTAGTTGGAAATATCATTTGAACAACACAAAATAGCAGCCTAGATGTACCTGTTGTTCTTGGATGATCATTTCTAGGGAATTTCAGTGGGTAAATATATAATATAAATGATAATTGTATATAAAATTATATTATATATATAATTTTATTAAATAAAACAGGAATTCACAGTGTTGTTTACAATTCAAACTCAAGACCTCAAGAATTTACCTGATCTTGTTTCAGATCAATATTTAATTAACAATTAATTGAATTTTATCTGTCTACTTCTGTGTGTTAATGATTGAGGGCATGTTGCTAGTTATATATACCATTAAAGGGAAAAATTGTTTAAATTGAAATCTGATAACTAGTATTTTCTTTGGTGAAGACTCAGATGGGACATATAGATCTTTATTTTTGGCCCATTCAGAAAAGTTTGGTCTATTTACATACCTCTTTCCAGGACTTCCTTGTCACCATTCTTTAATCATGGTCCTTGTAAGTCCCTGGCCATCAACCCAAACAACTGGCTACAACCCATGTATTCATTCACATCTGATCAATTCTCCTTCAAGCCAAAAGGTGCACTGCTTGACACTCTCCCATCTGGGGTGATTTTCTCTCACCACTGACCTTCAGGCACATCCAAGAAACAGGCCATAGATCCACATTTGTCCACTTTCCTGTGGTGTCATGATATTGCAAACAACTGCTTATAAACCATGCTGAATTTTCCTTCCTCAGTCAATCAATCATAGAGAATTACCCAAGAAGCAATTGCTAAGGGTTGGACTAGAGAAGATAATGTGGCAAGAGTAGGGACCATTGGCATGTGGTCCAGTTCTTCACATAACTTACTTGTAACTCCAGTGCCTGCTTAGCTCCATTCTTTTATATGTCACTTCTATTTGATAATGGAGGGCTGTTGTACATTCTCAGCTCTATGGCTTGCTGAGTCAGGTGACAGTTCATGATGTGAAGCTATGTTCGCAGGGTATCTTGAAGCCCAAATTTAAGTGTTCAGTCTCAGTATCCTAAGACCTGATAGCAAGCCAAAAGTTGCTTTTCAAACAGTGAATAGATGTCTAGAGAGAATGCAGGGCTTTCCTTCTAAAATCCTTATGGTGTGGGCTGGTATTCAATTATGGGAGCATGCAAATTTTCCAAGCAATTTAAATGTCTACCAATTAATCTGACAATATGCCATGGAATGTTTGTGTTAGGAAACTTCTTGAATGCTTTTAATAATTATGAAAAATGAAAATGATTTTTGGGCATAAGTAAATTCTTTGATAACCATACAAATATTTTTTTAAAAGGTGAAAAATGGGAAAGAACATAAATTTACAATAAATTTTGGTATATACTTATACTACTTTAATACAGTGGACCAAGTTTAAATGGGATTAAAATGAAGTGTATCAATAATTATTGAAAAAATAGATTTACATATATCTAAAGTCAAAATAACATCTAACAAGCTATATATCTCAATATACAAGTACATCTTTTTTGGTTTAATATTCATGCATTTGTAAATATTACATGCAATGTATATGTAAATACTTTCAGGAAGAAAGTATGGAAATTTGTGCTCAAAAATAGTAGTATTTATTGCCATTTAAAAATTATTTTCCTTCTTTTGACATGCATACTTCTGCATTTGTTCATCTGATCAATTGTCATAGCTATATATACTTTATTCATTTTATTAAAAATTGATAAAGGAGAGAAAGTAAAAGTAAGATATTTAATTACCGACCTATTAGAAATTCTTACATTAAGAAGTCTAGGATTTTTATTTTTTTCCTACCTTGCTCTAGTAAATGTTTTGGTTGTTTTTCCTGTCTCTAAAGGTCATGTCCCCACTGGTATTGTGTTAAGTTTGATTTTTTTCCCCAAAGTTCATTACACAAATGATTTGTTTTTAATTTCTGAACCTGGGTCACCAAGGACCTTTTGTTTATTAACTTGGGAGTGGACTTGGCAAATAAGTGATATACCAAGCTTGATATTGCCAAACTCTCTCTCTGAGCAAGGAGAGGTCAGAAAACCAACTGTTCCAAAGCTAGAAGGAGGTCCTTTACAATCACTTCATGCATTGATTGAAGATAGAAAATACAGCTCACTGATGGCTGCTGTAAGTGTTCACATGGATTGAAATGGAAGGGACCAGAAATGTTTATGAATGCTTCCAATACGACATTCATTTTCAAATTCCTAACTTCAATTTGTTTCAATTAAATAACCCTTTGGGGAGGCTATGATTATTGCCACAGGAGTCAGTATGATAAATTATTTTGTTTGGGTTATATTCTCTTTTGAAAGAATGAATAATATTTGTGTCTGGTAAATGAGTTTCTCTTGACTGTGTAAAACTGAAATGTGAATGATAATATGGCTATTTAGGAAATGCCAGGTTTATGGCCTATTATTCTTAGACTGTATTCATTGACATGAGAATTTTATGCAGTAATAAGTAGATGTTCATCAGAAGGTAATATAAGTTGAGAGATATTAAGATGCAATATGGCCCTCTAATAAAAACAAAATGGATACTGGCTCATGTCACATCATCTCATTAGAAATTAAAATTTTACAATCTCCCATTGTAATATAAATAGTAATCATCAATAATAACTGACATCAATTCTTTTGCAACAGTTGATTTTTAATGTCAGATTTCTCTTATAGTAATACTGTTAATGATTGCAAAAATATGAATTTTTAGAACTGAAAACTATTGAAAGTCAGCAAGTCTGCATTAGTTACATGAGGAAAGCACTGGTATCTATATTTCAAGAAAATGTAAATTCATGGAGGAAAGGGAGCTGCAGAAATGGTCCTTTATGCATCTCCAGATGTTCTGTTATAGAAGACAGGGGTGGACCTACATTATAAAGGAGCATCCCAACTCTCAGGTAAATCATGAGGAAGTCCATGCCCTTTCTCTACATAGTGACTGAATTCCTGGGACTTAACCCTGGAAAATGGACACATGACCAGAGTTGACTTTAATTCCACTTCAGCAGGGAGGAAATATTTTAAAGCAATATCATGTTTGGGTATTGAAGTATGTACCCCATAAAACATACCCAAGTCTTATTTAGAGTTCCTGTTGTTGTAAACCCATTAGTAAATAAGACCTCTGATGGTGTCATTATCAATTTAGGTGTGTACTCATTTGTGAATAGGATCTGTGAGGTCTTAATTAGATAAGACCATGTTGAATTAGGGTGGGTCTAAGTCCTCATCAATGGAGTCCTTATAAGGTAGAGAAATTTAAGACACAGCAAGTCAGAAGAAGCCAAAGAATAACCAGTCACCATGTGACAGAGGCAGAGATGCAAGCCAAGGAACAGCAATGATTAAGGCAAGTCAGCGCCAGAACACTTACAGACTCCAGGAGAAAGCATAGCCTGTGAAAACTTGATTTCAGACTTCTAGCCTCCAAATCCATGAGACAATAAATTCCAGTTGTCAATTCAACTCATTGTGTGTTGCTTGTCATAGCAGCCTGGAAGAATAGGACAATAGTAAAATTTTTCCCAAAACAAAGGAATTGGAGGCTCCAAGAAAATATGCAGCAATATTTCCTTTTTAGGAGGCAATAATGTGTGGATTTATGGTGTAACATTTACTTTGTGTTCTCTGAGAAAATAAAATCTATCATGAAGATATTGACACCAATTTAGAATTTCAAAGTCCCTTAATTCTGGTTTTATATCTAGTCAAGGACACATAGGGAAGGCAAAAGCAGCAGGGATGAAACTATTTCTCTTGGCAAATGGTCAAAGAAGAGAAGCCAAATATCACTTGGCAGGAGCAGAGGTAATGGATAGAATCAGAACAGTTCATCTTTGTGATAAATATTACTTCACTTTAATATTTTCTTCAGAAATAAAAGTAGTAAAAATGTTAGACTCAGATACAGCAAATTGAATAATTAAATTCCCTAACCCCACAGTTTATTGGGTACATCCTAAAATTAAATAATATAACCCTATATGGAAATTTTTATTCCATTTTTTCCAGTAATTTTTTCTTAGGTATTGTACATATGTCTGAAACTGTGTAAGTTATGGATGTTTTACCATTAGTCCTAAAACATGAGTAAGAATTGCTTCCTCTGAAGTTCTTCCCCTCAATATATCAGAAGTACATCAAGTTCCCAAAGAATACATGTTTAAAATAAAAAAGCAATGAGTAAATTTTTTGCATCCCAAATAGAACGTGGTTTGGATGTACAGATAAGTAATAAAAAGAGAGTATCAGGGGACAGATTATTTGAGAGAGATAATCCTTGGAAAGTGATTAATTCAATAACTTTACAAACCTATTAGTTAGATTATTTTAATAAAAAGCATGCAGAGGAAAAAGATGGGGGTGTGGAATTTTCATATTTGAGGTATATGTGACTATATATGTGAGATACTGAAAAGCAGCAATGCGAGCTTAAGCAAATAGGAGTTCAAGAAAATGAAAGTGCATTTATTCATTGAGTTGAAGGGATCTAGAAGAGGAGAATATGAAAACTAAATGTAATAGAGATCAACAAGGAAAGGGACAATGCAGAAATTAGAAATTAAAAATGTGTGAGGTGTTTTGCGACAGAATGTTTGGTGAAATGTACACATTGCATGTAGATGTGTTCTACAATTTTGGAGCAAAAAACAATAAACTTTCACAGTAACTGTTCCATTAAAATGGTGGAGCAAAAACGTGCTTATAATTAGGCAAAGAATGAATGGTGACAAGCAAAAGGAAATTGCCCATCAGGTCAGTGAAAAATTTAATTCATGAATATTAGACATTATGAGAGAGACACTTTCCTAAGTTCTATATGTACTAACTAGCTCAATTTTTAAACAATAATGTATGAAATATAATTATTTTTATATTTGAGATGGTATAAAGAAATGACACTGAAGGCAAGTAGAGCTCAGTAATGAGATTAGTACTATACATCTTATCTTTTTGCACTTGGTGACATTGATATCAGTTTGTTGGTGTTTCGGTGTTATTTAAGAAATGGAAAACATAAAACAATTTTGATTATGACATAAAACCCTGTGCATATCTCATTCAATGTAACTTAACATTCTATCAAATAAATTTCTCATTAAAACTCTCCCTATGGGTGGGTGGGCAAAAAAAAAAAAAGAAACTCTCCCTAAATTCGGCAAATCATCAGTAATATTCATAACATTTGATGGCATTACTTGAGGAAGAAATGAGAAAGGGTAAGTAGAAAGTTGCTAATGGAGAAAATACAAACTTTAGAATGTGCCATAATGCAAAAATCAAAATCAAAAACATAGGATATGAAGACTCTCTATAGGGAGGCCCAAACTATTCATCATATATTTGAAATTTCTTACTAACCAAACTACAAAGAAAGACATTAAATTGTTGAAGAAGTTTAAGATTGGCTTTAAGGTTCAGCTGCAGTTAATAGTCCAAAAAAACTATATGGATAATTCCAATCTGATGTGCAGATAACCAAGGAATAAAAAGTGGTAAAATGAAAGAATTCCTAAAATGTTGGAGTGTGAGATGGATAAAGTAATTTGATTTGTTAAAAAATATTCTATGATATTTCCAAAATATGCAGTTGTGGGAACTGTGCTTCTGCTCTAATGATGCCGCTTAAAATGAAGCTTTTAAACCTTGCATGTGAAATTGTTGGCTTAGTGTGTAGTGCCATTAACTGTTGCAAAGTGATGTTAGCACCTCTCTCCTCATATCAAATATCTCTGAACTATAAATGCAGATTGAATAGAAGTCAGGATTCACTGATGAGTAACCACACAGTAACAACATTTATTCTGCTGGGACTGACTGATAACCCACAACTGAACATTCTAATTTTCATCTTTCTGTTTCTCACCTACATATTGAGTGTAACCGGGAACCTGACAATCATCTCCCTTACCTTCATGGATTCAAACCTCAAAACTGCCATGTACTTTTTCCTGCAAAATTTCTCCTTCTTAGAAATCTCATTTACATCTGCTTGTATTCCCAGATACTTGTACAACTTATCAACTGGTGACAAGACCATCACATATGATGATTGTGCCATCCAAATTTTTTTCACGGACTTCTTTGCTGTTACAGAATTTTTTCTACTTGCCACCATGTCCTATGACCGATATGTGGCCATCTGCAAACCCCTACATTATGTGACCATCATGAACAGCAGGGTCTGTAGGAGACTCATCCTTGGTTCCTGGCTGGCTGGCTTGTTGATTATACTCCCACCACTTGGCATGGGCCTAAATCTGGAATTCTGTGACTCTAACATCATTGACCATTTTGCCTGTGATGGATACCCCCTTCTAAAGATCTCATGCTCAGACACATGGTTCATAGAGCAGGTGGTCATAATCTGTGCTGCATTGACCTTTATCATGACCCTTGTATGTGTACTTCTCTCCTACATGTACATCATCAAAACCATTCTAGGATTCCCTTCTGCCCAGCAAAGGAAAAAGACATTTTCTACCTGCTTTTCCCATATGACTGTGGTCTCCATCACCTATGGCAGCTGCATCTTCATCTATGTCAAACCTTCAGCAAAGGAATCAGTGGCTGTTAATAAGGGTGTGACAGTGTTAACTTCTTCCATTGCTCCAATGCTGAACCCCTTCATTTACACCCTGAGGAACAAGCAAGTAAAACAAGCCTTTAATGATGCAATAAAAAAAATTGCATTGTTCACAAAGAAATAGTGGAATGTGCTAATATAGAAGAATCAATTTTTCACAAAAATCATTAGACCCTTTGAGATATCTTTAGACTTTTAATCCTTTCTTCTTGGCAAGAAAGCTTTATCAGGATTACATTACTTGGTAAGAGAATATAACACATTTTCAGGAAACAAAAATGGCTTCATTTTTAATTAAGCCTTAATAAAACTAAATAAACAAAATCAATTAATTCGTTTTAATAAATGTTCTAGATTGAGCAAATTTGCATATTGCCTAATCCAATTCCAGGTTTTGAGAAACATTTGGGTTCTTGGCTTTTTTTTTTATGTCCCTTTATTTTTTACTTTAACAGAAAAAACAGGGAGGATGAATTTTCTTGGGACAGTGATTTTAATATTTAAGATTAGTTCTCAATCATGAAGCAATAATACTGTTAACAATGTTCCTCCTGGCATTGTGATGACATAGATTATAGCAGCTGCCACTTAGAAAATCACTAGACACCTATTACTCCTCATATTTGTAAAAGAATTTATGGATATGTTTTATCT
>PVIY010048002.1:0-17548 GCA_004026745.1 Myrmecophaga tridactyla | reverse complement strand
TGGGGGTGGGGGAAGAGGCATGCCATTGATGGAGGTGGGGGTGGGGGGACCTCTCAGATGTGGGGCCCAAGCCAGAGAGGCCCTCTATTCCACCTTGCTCCTCAGCTCCCCCCTCCCCGACCCATCTCCTATCCTCACCTGGTGGCAGCCGCAAAAGGGCCTCAGGGACGGGCCCTATATACATCCCCGCCTCACCCACAACAGGCTCCTGGGGGGCCGGAACGCTCAAGCCACTCAGCCCTCATCCACCCCACCTATCGCACATCTCCGCCATCCAGTCCAGTCCCCGCGCCCCCACCCAGTCTCCCGTCCCTGCCCCCAGCCCGCGCCCTGGTCGAGCAGCCGCCGCCCAACGCCTCTGAGCGCTTCCGCGAGACGTTCCTGCCGTCGGGCCGCCCGCCGCTCCCGGGCTCGCTGCAGCGTCGGCCTGACCTGGCCGCGGTGCTGGGTGCGCTCGGCACCGCCGGTCCTGCGGCCTTCTACGCCGGCAGCAACTTCACGCTGGAGATGGTAGCCGAGGTGAGTGCGCAGGCTGCGGGTGAGGTGGGGCGCCGCCAGGGGGCGCGGGCGCGCTGGGGACTCCCTTGTCCCAAAGGAGCCTACAGTACGGACGTCGTCCCCTCGGATTTCTTTTTTCCCCACAGATATTACTGGGGATTCCATTTATTTGAATTTCTAGACAACACAAATCTAGCCTACGGTGATAGGAGCAGATGAGTGGTGGCTGGGGGTGGAGGGGTGGAGATGCAGTGACACTGAGGGAACTTTCTGGAGTGATGGAAATGTTCCATCTTGATGTGCGTTCGTCAGGACTGATTGAACGTTCCTCTTAAGACCTAAGTAAATGATATCTCAACTAATATATATATTAGCATTATATATGCTTTTTTTTTTTTTTTTTTTACTGGGGTCCTCCTGTGCTCCAGGCCAGGGGTCAGGTGCTGCAGGGGATACAAAGAAGCTAAAACACCTGCCCTGAGAGACCTCACATTCTAGTGGAGCATGTAGACATTATTCCATGGTCACTAGAATAAATGTAAAATAAAATTTGGTAAAGTATTACAAGGGAGAGAGGTATGGAGGGGCTGATGCGTAAGGACTCAAGGACGACATCCTTGAAGAAATGACAGTTCAGCTAAGACATGAGTAGGAGTTAAATAACCAAGATGGAGGGAAAGAGTATTTTAGGCAGAGGGAACAGCATGTGCAAGAAATGGGAAATTTCCCATTTTCCTTAAAATGGGAAAGAACTTGGTTTGTTCCAGGATTAAGGCCAAGGTATTGGAGTTCCAACCTGAGAGGAGCCCATGGTGAGAAATTTGATCAGGACCTCCAAAAACCAAGTGGAAAAAAAAAGTTCAGGCTCCCCAGCAATACACTGTGTGTTGATTATCAACACAGTCATGCCCTAGGCTCCCTATCTGACCACTGAGTGATAGTTTGGCAGAGGTGGGCAGGAGCTACCTCCAATAGCCGGTCTATCATGGCTGGACTTTAGGTCCAAGACAGTTTGTTAATAAAGATTCCTGGGCCTCAATCTGCAGATATTCTGTAGAATTCAGCAGGTCTGGGATGGGGCCCAGGAGTTTGCCTTTCTAATAAGCTCCCCAGTGCTGCCCTTTGAGTGATAAGGTTATAAGTCATGATGAGGAGCTTGGGTCTTTTCTTACGAGCCACAGGAAACCACTGGAAGGTTTTAAGCAGGGAATGTCACAATCACTCTGGCTGCCAAATGAACCTGTGGGGCAGACAGAGGTATGACCAGAGGTGGAACCAGAGCCAGCAGCTGGGGTATGGAGCCTTGGGTTAGGGTGTGTGCCGTTGGTGATGTGGGAAAAGCTTATAAAAAGGCACCATCACTTAACTAGCTTCTCTGGAAGCCTCAGGGTCTTATTTTCACCCTGTTTTCTCTAATGACTTCTCATTCTAGTCTAGCAACCATCACCTGAACATATTACTATAAAAAATTGTTCAAAGCACTTTTCCCTTTAAACTTTTTGGTTAGAAAAAAATTTAAAGCTACAGAAAAGTTGCAAGACTATCACAATGAACACCCGTATACCCTTTACCTCAAATCCCTATGTGCTAACATTTTGCCACAATTATCTCTATATAGATAGATATGTGAGCCATTTGGGAAAAAGCGACAGACTTCATGACATTTAATTACTTCAGCATGCATCTCCTAAGAACAAGGGCATTCTTCTGTGTAACCACAGTACCATAATCACAACCAAGAAATGTAACATCAATTTGACCTTCCCATATTTAAATTGGAAAAAGGTGCTACTTTGGAGAATGTGCTCAGGTTGAACAATGGGTTCCCCAGTCTCCCCCACCCATTCATCCAGCTATGTTTCTGGGTCTGCTTATAAATAATAGTTGTCCCTCTTCCTTAACCGTGCTTAACAACCTTGTTTCATTGATTCCATGGGAGGGAGGTACTATTATCATTCCTGTTTTATTTTACTTAAAAATTTAATTAATTTATTTTTGAATTGCTAATTCATTTGCATGGTAAACATTCAAAAGGTACAAAAGGGCTTTCCTCTCTCCTGTGCTCCAGCCACCCAGTGCCCCTCCCTGAAGCCAATCATTGGTACTAAGCTCTTGTATATCCTTCCAGAATTATTGCTTATACAAGCAATTTAGATACATATTATGTACCCTTTGACACACACAAATGATAGTTTCTGCACCCTACTCTTTTCATTTAAAACCAGTATGCAAAGAGCTTTCTTGTTCTCTTTGTCTAACTGTATTACATTTCCACCTACTTATCAGTGAGGAAACTAAACATACCAGAGAAATTAAGTAACTTGCTTGTGACACACTGCTCATGAGTGGTGGATCTGGGATTCAACTGATGTCCTTATGGTTCCAATTTGCCACATTGATCCCCTCAAGTTTCCAGAATGCTTATTTCTTGTCCTGAGAGGGTCACCTCTAGGCTCCATGGGTCTGGTGCCAATCTGTGCAAGGGCCTCTCCTGTCCCTGCCAGACCTGGTTTAGACCCAACCTCATTTCGGCTTCCCTGAGCCCACAGTCCCACCATGCCCTTGGGTTTTCTCTGGACTGAGGGACATGACTCCTTCACTGGTGATTGACAGGACTGAATGGATTAATAAAAAGGATTACCCTCAAACCCCCACATGTGTGAGTCTGAAGTAGTAATGGGTTCTGAGAACTGTCATCACTGGTTTTGAATATGGAAAATATAGGTTCAAGATAAGTTGCACAGGCCAGCTCAGTGTTTTTCTCATCAGTGCAGTGAGGGTGATTATATCTATCTCTGTCATCAGTTGTGTGAATTAAATGGGTCCCTTATTCATTCAGCATTCAATGGAGCACCTGCCCTGTGCTGGTCACTGAAAGTATGGAAGTGCTGATAGAGGCCCATCTCAAAGGGACTTAACTGGGGAGTCCAGGATAGTACTGGCCTTAGATCCTGCTGGGTCCAGGACTCACAGAGTCCACTTTGCCAAGACTTGGTCTGATCCTTTCCACAGAGTGATCCCTACCGCCCACTTTAAGCCATCTTTCCAGGAAGCTATCCTAGGAAAAGAGCGTTTCTCCCTTAAGATTGTGTCTCATGGTCTGTTATAGGGCTCATAACTACTACCAAACCAATCATTGCAGCCACTGAAAAGGAAAGCTCTGATTGGCCAAACATAGGTCATTTGCCCTCTCCTGGAGGCGGAGAGGGGAAAGAAGGAGATTCTAAGTATCAAAGAATAAAACAATGACCATCAGAACGTAAACCAAACAACAACAACAAAAACAAACCCAACTTGAGTTTATACCAGCCAAGAAATTCACTTTGAAGTTCAATGAGAATGGAAAACTCAAGTGTTTTAAGTATTAAAAAGAAGGGGATTCATAGTGATTATACTAACTCAGAATGGTGTTCTTGTTTGCTAGCTGCTGGAATGCAGTATACCAGAAATGGAATGGCTTTTAAAAACGGGAACTTAATAAGTTGCTAGTTTACAGTTCTAAGACCGAGAAAATGTCCCAATTAAAGCAAGTCTATAAAAATGTCCAAATTAAGGTACCAAGAAGAGGTTACTTTCACTCAAGAAAGGCCGATGAGTTCAGCGTTTCTCTCTCAACTGGGGAGGCATGTGGCGAACATGGCGACAGTCTGCTAGCTTTCTCTCCCAGCTTCTTGTCTTATGAAGCTCCCATAGGGGCTTCTTCATCTCCAAAGGTCACTGACTGGTGGACTCTGTGGTTCTCTCAGCCTCATGGCTCTGCTTGGCTCTGCTGTGGCTTTCTCGTGACTCTAAAAAGGGACTCTCTCCAAAATGCTTCCTCTTTTAAAGGATTAATGGGTGGAGTCACAACTCAATGGAAGCTATCTGATCAAAAGTTACCACCCACAATTGGGTGGGCCACATCTCCATGGGAACAATCAAAATGCTCCCAACCAGCAATAATGAATGAGGATTAAAGGACATGGCTTTTCTGGGGTCCACCACAGATTCAAACCAGCTCAGGTGGGAAATTAGTACTCTGGATAGGATGGAATGAGTGCATTGGTTTATGCCATTGCTTCATGGGTTGATAAAGAATGGTCAGATATATTCAGGGTCTGGTCTACCACAGTCATTCAAAGTTTATAGTTTTGTAATGGTATTAACTGGTTATAGAAACACAGACTTCAGTATTTTTTTAAGGTATTTTAATTTATTGGATGCATATTAGGTACACAGTTAAAAAAGGATAAAAAGTGTTACTCTCCTGAACAAAAGACAGTAAATAGAATTAAGACAGCTGCTATTACACAAATGGAAAGAATGATCATAAATAAGCTGAAATATGTGATCTTCAATCACAGTCAAATAAAACTCATCTTTTACAATGAAAAATCATTTATTAAAACAGCGTTGGTAAATTATGTATGTCATTTAAGTATTACTTCAGGGCTTTACACTAAAACAATTTTATTGGTGGTATTTATGTGTGAGAGGAAAAGAAATGTTTACTTGATATAGTGGTCAGGTTTCAGAGGACATGATTTAACAGTAAAGCTTTACTATCAGACAGAGAAAACAAATTTAAGTACTAGTATTTTAGAAATACTACCAAAACTAGAATGAAATTTGTTCCTAATATATTAACTCCATTCTAATAGTCTACCAACAACATCAAAGGAAGTCATGAAAGTTAAAATTTTAACTAAGAAAGGAACTCAGACTAACTTTAAAGTTTCTAATATCCACTGAGTTTACCTACCATCTTTCTCTTACCACAAAGTACCTTCTTATTTATATTAAAACCCATTCCTTATAAGAATTTTAGCTCTCTTCTGCTGTCTCAGTCTCGGAACACACGCGGCAGAGCGCGGCATTAGGACAGCATACAAAAGCATCCGTTTCACTTCCCAATTCTCTTAACTGTTCTAGTGAAGACACACAAGGATAATGATCTTTTAACATATCTGGCAATTTGGAATTTTTCTCTTGAAGATGCCGAGAGCATCTCACTGGTGTTTGAAACTTCAGCTCTTTAAATGTAGAATTTGTTTCATCAAACTGCATCTTCTTTTTCATACTTTGCAAGTATGGTGTAGTAGGAACATTATATTTAATTAAGCAACTTGCTCTAGTTTCATTATTGGGAGTTTTAGCATCACTGATGGGCTCTTTTGTTTTGTCCTCTCGTTCTTTTTCACAGTCTTGAAATATCACATTTCTATGTGGTTTGTTCTCCATTTCCAGTTTTTCTGGCTCCACATTAACACCTATATTTTCAGTGTTTACTTCCTGTGTTTGTTCCATGGCTGCACCAGCCTCAGTATTTTCTCCAAAATTAACTTCTTCCTGACTCTTCAGTGTTAGAATATCTACAATTGCATGTTGCATCTCTTCAATAGGCTGAGCCCCTGCCAGAATGGCTTTCTCATAGATTGTGATAATATTTTCAATAGGACTTGTGATTGGTTCAAGACGTGCAAGGTATATCCAATATTTATATATTTTTTCCAATCTTCTTTTCCTTTTTTTAAATAATTTTTTATTAATTAAAAAAATTACAAGAAAGAAACTCAAACATCCTTAATATATGATCATTCCGTTCTACATATATAATCAGTAATTCACAATATCATCACATAGTTGCATATTCATCATCATGATCATTTCTTAAAACATTAGGCATATCCAATATTTAACAAGCTTTTTCACATCTGGAATATTTGCAACCAGATCATTCAGTGTAACCAATATTTCTTTTGGGCATTTCTCATTAATCAGGTTCAAGCATGCACAAAACGTCATGTTTACTTTTTCAGTAAAAATAGTTTCAGTTCATCTTCTTCTGCCATGGTAGTCCAGAAAGACCCAACTGGTTTTTCATTTTGCCCTTCGGGTTCTAGCTGGCTAAATACAGAAGTAGGAGGCCTTTTCAGCACTCTTCCTTTGCCAGCCTTTCACTCGGTCAGTCAGATTTTTCTCTCTTCTGCAGTTTCTTTGGGCTGAGCCGATCTATGGAAGGTTGCTTTGGCTGTATGCAATACGCCTTTGCTGATCAGTGGTTTTGGACTGTTCAAGCAGTTTGGTATTAGAAGATAAAGCAGGCCTGGTTATAACTTTAGAAGTCAGGTTTCTTGACAATGTCTCATTTCTTTTTGTGCCTTGAGAATTTATTTGGACCCTAGATAAATCTGTGTTTAATTGTAGTACTCCCTTTCCAGTAGGCCCTTTTTGGATTGTGACATTGGCAGAAGGTCTATTGATACCCTGTTTCACCTTGTCTAGGCCATTATTGTGGTGACTTTTGATAGGAGGTTGTACAAGTTGTCTGTCCTGACATGCAGTGCTCGCAAATTTTGTGGTAGTTACATTTGAGAGTCTATTACTTTTCACTGTTATACTGCTGATATAATATAGGCTGAGGCTCTGTGGCTTCAGAGACAGTTGAAAGTTTCTTGGTTGTTGCAGAACTCGCATCTATGACTTGTAGAGGTTTTCTAAATGAATTAACCTTAGACTAAACGATTTGGCCACGATAAGATCCCAGCAGCACAGGTTTCTTGGGAATGTTAGCAGCATTTTCCTTAGGTTTCTCTGTAGTCATTTGTGTTTTTTTTACTATTTTTTTTTAAAGTGAAATGCCTGAGTAAATGTCATGTGTTGACTTGAGTAGTTTGATTATCCTCAAAATTATATGTACCAACTGCTATAGTTGAATTGGTTGATTCATTAGGTTTTAAAGGAATATAATTTTTTTCCCATGCTTGTATTATTTTTGCTCTCTGTAGAGCTATTGGCATTTTCTTTATCAGTCATTTTTGTTTTAAGTTTCAGAACTTTTGTCTCTTCTTGGACCTGGTGTTCCGTTGGCATCATTCTCTGGTTTCTGTATAAGGTCTGGTCTTCCTCTTTGTATACAAAACGTGTTTTTCTTTCTAGTAGAAGTTCCTTGAGGTTTTGTCTTCTTTGCTCTCGGAACTCGGGCCGGGCCCTCTGGCTGGGCTGCAGGCTGCGTGGCACGGCCAGGAGGCTCATCGCAGCCCGGAGGCGCGCTTAGCGGACTGACTCAACTGCAACCCGCAGCCTGCAGCCCACAGCTGCCCTGAGTCCAGAATTCAGTTTTCACATCTAGGCAAGGGCTGCTGTGAGTGGAAAGTCTTTCTTTTAGATAGACAAGGAGGACAGCCAATACAAAGACATGGAGGCATGAGTTTAGGAACTGTAGGTTACCCTGGGTGGCTATACAGAGCTCACTGGAGTATTCCAGATGGGAGAGGTAGGCAGGGGCCAGGTCACAATGGGCCTTGAATGCCGAGCTAAGAAGGTCATTAATGGGATGTACCCAGCACAATGCTAGGCACATAGTAACACATATTGGCTTAACACATAGGTGTTAAATGTTAGTGCTTTTTACCGCATCATCTTTCCTAGGATACCCAGGTCTTTATGGGATCCCTGAAGCCTATAATGGGGGGTGCAAAAGACATAAAAGTTGTGGTTTGTCTGTGATCCAAACATTATACCAGAAGCCAAGCCCTCTTGCTCAGACAGGTGGGGCATCATTCTCTCTCCTCCAGGCTCAACATGCAGGGGGTGTCATAACTGAGGAGGACTTCAGCAACTACAGCGCCCTCGTGGAGAAGCCTGTGTGTGGCGTGTACAGAGGTGACCTCTCCCCCAGCTCCCAGGTCCCCCACTTGGGAGAAGCCTCCCTTTGGCCCCAAGATTCCTCCCATTGCACAGGAGAGAAACTGAGGCCTAGCCCACGTTCTGAATTAGTCATGGGGTCAGTTGCCCCAGTATTTAGGATGTTAAGGGGCTGGTTACAGGCTCAGACTTGGAGGTTGGAATTCTGGCCATGGATTTGGGCTCCATGCTATGTGTTGCCACAGCCCTCTCCCCAAACCCACTTGAATTGCCCTGTGCCTCCTAAGAAGAATTTGTAAGACTATAGTCCATCCAAGCTTCAAGGTAGAACAAACCCTTCAAAGCAGTCATAGACTAGCCTCCTCATTTTACTGAAAGGAAACTGAGGCTCAGAGAGGCAATGGAAATTAACCCTCAGAACTCATGAAAACTAATGAGGAAACCAGGAAAACCAACCTGATGCAATGGATGAACCCAAGACGGTGGGTTCCTGGGTTGTTCAGAAGCAAACAGACCTGGATTTCTTCTCTCCTGAGTTCTATATTATCAGAGCAGGCCCAGCTTCTCTCCCCTCTAGAAGGGCCAGATCATCTTAAGCCCCAGGAAAGCCACCTCTGGGTTCAGGTTTCCAAGTCTTAATACCCAGCCTGATTTGCCTTCCAGAGATAGTAAATGGAGCTCAGAAAAGACCAAGGTTCAAGTCCTAGCTGTGGCACTCAACTTGAACAAGTCATTTCTCACTCTGAGCCTTGGTTCCTTCCTTAAAATGGAGATAAAAATAGTACCTACATCTCAGGGTGCCAATGAAAATTTGATGAGATGATATAGGAAGTTGCCCTGATCAGAGTGGACACTGAATGTGTGTTCGATTTTTCCATTTTCCCTCCCCAGCCTGGGTTCTCTCAGCAATGCCAGTACCTTGGGTGTTCTGGGTTCCCCTTGTTTCTTTCCACTTAATAGTGCAAACTTGGACCAGTTGCTTCTCTGTGCCTCAATTTCCTCACCTATAACAAGGAGTTGAAAACTATTGTGAGCATTCAGTGAGTTGATGAATCTGTTATGTGTCAGATGTTAGTATTATTATTCCTTTGATGTTTGCGCATCTTATGACAGGACCTTACACAGTAAGAGGAGGTTCTTTTCCCAAGAAGTCTTGGGTTGGTTGGGACCATCAGGGCCCTGGATAGTATCCTGGCCTGTGGGAGGAACTGTCAGGAGGCACATAGTAGACCAGAAGTCTGGACATCTGGATACCTGTCCTACTGAGCCAATGACCTTCAGTGAGACCTTGAGCACATCACAGCCCTTCTTGAGCCTAGTTTCCTCCTATGGCAGATGAAACTGAAGACCAGTGTTCTGGTTTCAAGTTCTAGCCCTGCCACTGACATGCCATTTGAACTTGGATGGGTCCCTTTGTCTCTCAAGGCTTCAGTTTCCCCTTCAAATGAGGGGCTCAGTGCGGTAGTCTAAGTCTGTGTGATGGTGGGACGTGGAGATGGCTCTGTCCTTTGCCTTGACCCCTCCCCTGCCATCCAGTCATTTCCTTCCTCTCAGGCCACCTAGTTCTCAGCCCCCCACCCCCGCACACGGGCCCTGCCCTCATCAGTGCTCTCAACATCCTGGAGGGCTTCAACCTCACCAACCTGGTGTCCCGGGAACAGGCACTTCACTGGGTGGCTGAGGTAAGGCCAATCCCCCCACCCCACCCTGGGTCTGGGAATGCAGAGGTTGGGAGGATGGAGTGCCGCCACAGGGAAGGACTGAATTACCTCTCACACATGAGGATCCACTGGGTGTGGGTGCTGGAAGGGGCCTGGCAGCCCTTCCATATCCTTGATCTCTTTTCAGACCCTGAAGATTGCATTAGCCCTGGCCAGCAGACTGGGAGATCCAGCCTATGATTCTACCATCACTGAGAGCATGGATGACATGCTCAGGTGGGTCTGGGCCAGGGTCCTGGGGCTGCAGAGATGATGATGGGTGTAAGGGAAAGTTCAGGTCAAAAGCAGGGCGTGCAAGTGTAGTTCAGTGGTAGAATTCTCGCCTGCCATGTGGGAGACCTGGGTTTGATTCCTGGTCCCTGCACTTCCCAAAAAACAAACAACCAAACAAAAATTCAACAGCTGGTGCTGCAATAATAGGATACTCACATGGAAACATAATGAAATGAGACTCCATCATACAGCATATCAAAAAAAAAACCAAAAGCAGCTGGTGTGGCAATAAGGCCTGAAGTCCCAAGCCAATTTCAGCTCTGTCCCAAACTCAGCGTGACACTGGATGCCTTTCCTGCACTTCAGTTTCCCCATCTGTACAATGAGTTGGGTCTACTTCATATGGTTTTCAAAATCTTTTACCCTAGCAGGGCTCCTATATGTACTCATGTTTTCCCCCCTTTTGAGTGAAAAAAGAAAACCTAATAAAAGCCTCACAATAAAAATAGTCTCCAAGCAAACTCTGGAGATGGTGGAAATTTTAATTATAATGTATCTGTTTCACATAACACAGGTAAGATTGTGCAGTCTGGGTCAGACTGTCTAATTCAAATCCCAGCTTCACAGATCCCTAGTGGGAGGCCTTTGGGCAAGTCATTTAAACTCTAAGTCTCAGTTCCTACAAGGGAGCCTGATAATAATGGCACTACCTCATGAGGTTGTTGGAAGCACTAAATGAGATCATACAGGTAAAGCATTTAGCAGGTCACCTGGCACATAGTAAGTGTTCAGCGAATGTCAGTTATTATTAATTAGCAATACTAGTAAAGATGGTGAATATTTATCTGCTACTATACTTGACATAAAGCCTAGCTAAAGGACAATCAGAAGCCAAAAATATAATTAATATAAATACGTATTGTTACTCAAACAACCCTACATGAATTAAATTGGGAATGATGAGACTAAATGAACATAATTAAAAAGCAAAAAGGACAGTAACCGAAAAAGATAATCAGTTCAAGTCCGAAAGGATGAAGCTAACAACCAAGCACCTCCCTGCCAAACTCCCTAAAGTAAAGGCACCTCTGTGTCTGTTCTTTCTAACCCCTAGTCTTCTTGATTGAAAACTGAATGAATGTCTATGTAATCCCTGGTAACTTGTCACTGTAATCCATTTGAATAACCCAAATAACAGTTACTAGGTAAGGAAACTTCAGTTGAGTTAAAAAAAAAAAATTCTAGGAAATTCCATGTTGTTTTCCACCATTGAATCATGGAAAATTATTAGAGAGCCACTGGTCTGTATTAGAAGTATTTTCAGATTGGACTCTGCAGGTCCAGGTCAGGCTGTAGTCGGGGACAAGAGGACGGGGAGAAGCCAATACGAAATGACTGATGCAGTGATGCAGTTTTCTGCCACTTCTGTATCCCTCTTCCATGCTCTGGAGGCCGGGGGAGGAATGAGAAAAGAGTCTGCAATGTCATTCTGCTTTCTTTTTTTCTTTCTTTTTTTGACATGGGTAGGATCCGGGAATTGAACCCGGGTCTCCAGCATGGCAGGCAAGAACTCTGCCACTGAGCCACTGTTGCCTGCCCTCTGCTGTTCATTTTTTTTTTTTTTTGATGAATTATATTTTTATTATATGCCTACAACAATCAGTTAGAAAATAGAATGTTGAAAACAATTCCCATTTACAATCTCAACAAAAGTATACCATTCCTATAAATGACAAGAAGCAGGCAGAACTTTTAAAAGGAAATGCAGACAACTTTTCATGACGTACATGAAAAAAAGTCTTGAATTCATACTGCACTGCTGACTAGGAAGATTGTAGGTATTGAAGATGTCAATATTTACCTCTTTATACTTTAAATGGACCACATTCAAAACCCATTGTGGGTTTTTTTGGGGGGGGCAGGGAGGTGGGAGTGGGGATGGTTCAAGGAACTTAAAAATCATACTTAAATTCATATAGAAAAATAAAGGTTTGTAAACAGGCATGGAAATTTGAGAATGAAGATTAAATTTGAGAAGGTTTGAATCTCCTGGCCTTAAAAAATGCATTGCAAACGGGAAATGATTAATATGGTGGTTTGTTAAAAGAATAAAGAGTCAGAGAGCTCGATAGAAAAGAGTAAAGAGCCAAGAAATGGATATTATTATACATAATGATTTAGAATAAGATAAGTGTTAGGTTCTAAATCAATGAGTAAACAAGATTCAAACAGAAGGTTCAATATGTGTGCAAATAAAACTGCTACCTCTTGTATAAGTTAGGGTAGAGACTAAACTGCTGTAAAGGAAATAGAAAAATAGAGTGGCTCAATAAGACCGTTTGTTTTTGCTTGTAAATCAGTCTAGTGTGAGCAGTCCTTGGCTGACAAGGTGGCTCTCAGGACCCAGATTGCTGTTCATTTTTAAACACATATATGAGTACTTGTTACGAGCTGGGCTCTGTGCTTAAAATTAAAAGTCTATGCAATAGTGACAAAAGACCCATAAATTAAACACAAAGATCAATACAAATTTAGCTCTAAAACACACATAACTATATTAATTTATCCAATAAGTATTTATACTTAGTATAATATGTGCCAAGTCTTTCTGTACCTGGAAAAGAAAATTCTAACAGTAAAGATCCCTGAATATAAAGTCTCCCCAACTAAAGTCTTCAAATTTTAGTCCCAGATTACAAACATTAGGTTAAATTAATTCATTTATTCATTCAAAACAAATATCTTCCGAGTGTCTACTAGACACCTGGTATTTTCATAGAAAAGATTAAGTGAGTAAAGTCAAGTGACTAAGAGACTCTTGATTTTAAAATTAAATGGATAAAAAGTTGTCTCAAAAGAGAATCTGGGACAGGCCAGGGTGGCTCAGCAGGCAGAGTTGTCGCCTGCTATGCCGGAGACCCGGGTTCAATTCCTAGTGCCTGCCCATGCCAAAAAAAAAAAAAAAGGAGAATCTTGGGGGTGCAAGAGTATTCCAGTGGTAGAATTCTCGCCTGTCATGCAGGAGACTCAGTGTTCTAGTTTGCTAGCTGCCAGAATGCAACACACCAGAGACTCGGGTTCGATTCCCTGTCCATGCACTTCCCAAAAAACAAACAAGCAAAACAGACAAACAAATTCAACAAATGGTGCTGCAATAACGGAATGCCACATGAAAAAAGAATGAAATGTGACCCCGCCATGCAGCATACAAAAAAAAAAAAAAAAAACCAAAAAGAAGTAGGAAAAAACAGAATCTGAATAACACTTAGATAAACTCATTCAGTTCAATAGCTTTTCCTGGGTGTTTCCTGTGGGCTAGGAACAAGTGAGCCTCTCCTTTCATAGACCTAATAATCCGATGGGGGAGACAGATATTAATCAAGTAAAGTGTGGCAGGTGGGTGTAACAAAAGCCTGTTGTGAGTTCACCCCCTATCCCTTGTCTTTTCAGCAAGGTGGAGGCTGCCTATCTCCGCAGCCACATCAATGACTCCCAGGCGGCCTCTGCCCCACTCCTGCCCGTCTACGAGCTGGATGGGGCTGCCACGGCCGCCCAGGTGCTGATCATGGGTCCTGATGACTTCATCGTGGCCATGGTCAGGTATGCCAGCTCACACTCAGAACCAGGCACAAAGGGTCATCTGGACCAGGAAGGAGGTGGGGGTGGATGGGGGGTGAGAGCAGACTCAGTGCTCACCTGGCCCCACTCGGTCCCCAGCTCCCTGAACCGGCCCTTTGGCAGCGGCCTCATCACCCCCTCTGGGATCCTGCTCAACAGCCAGATGCTGGACTTCTCCTGGCCTAATAGGACTGCCAACCACTCTGCGCCCAGCCTGGTAGGGCCTGCTTCCCTCTTCCTCAGGGTCCCTGAGGCCAGGCAGGAGTTGTGGCTGCTGGGGCTGCCCTGTCGTTCCTACTTCTTCTAGGAGGCCAAGCAAGGTGACCAAGCAAGGTGTCCACTCCATCCCCAGCCCTCACTAAGTCTGGGGCTTGGATTCTGGTGGATCCTAAAAAACCCTTGCCACCATCTGTCGCTATGTCATTTTATGACGTGGGGAAAGTCTCACTCCATCTCTAGGCCTCAGTTTCTTTACCTGTACAATGAGGGTACTGACCCCCATTGGCAGTTTTCAGTACTAGTGGTCTAGAACTGTGTAACACTGAGCTGATGGGGTTCGGCCCTGTTGCTGGACACCATGTGGGGAGCCCAAGGAGAAGGGAGATAAGGAATTATTGTCTAACTGGGAAACGGCACTCTTGCACTCTACAAGTAGGCTGCTGAGAGTGAGAGATCAGAAACAGATAGAAATGATCAGAGTGGGGATTATTCTTCTCTTCCCTTGCCCCCCCACCAAACTTTGCCATCTTTCTTGGTGTGGTCCCAATGTCCTGCCACATGGCAGCCCCCTAGCAACCTCAGTGGATCCACTTATCACTCTCCCCTGTGCACCCCAGCCATCTGGGAACCTTGCCTATTTCATAGACAACTAATGGCCTGGGAAGGGACCAGTTTCCCATGAAAACTGGACCTGTGGGTGATATAGGAGAGGAAGAAAGATTAAAAGGAGGATGGAGTGGTCTTTTTGCTCTTACCCCTCTCCACTTTCTCATTGTGGTCTCTATCCTCTGACAACAGGAGAACTCAGTGCAGCCAGGGAAACGGCCACTCTCTTTCCTGCTGCCCACTGTGGTCAGGCCAGCAGAAGGGCTCTGTGGGACCTACCTCGCCCTGGGGGCCAATGGGGCTGCCCGGGGCCTCAGCAGCCTGACGGAGGTAAGGTTTCCTCCAGGATGCGCCTTTTGCAGCCAGGATCCAGGCTGTGGCCTGGGCTGCAGATGCCCCTCTTGTCTCTGGTTTGTTCCTGTCCCTTACTCATGTAGCAAACATGGGCTGAGGCTGCTCTGTGCCAGGCCCCTGCTGGGCACTGAGGATTTGGTCTCCTCTGAACATGAAAATAGAAAAATGAAGCTCCATGTCTTCACGGGTTGCAAGGGAGATCTCAGGGTCTGTAGACTTGAAAGGTAATATAGCATCTGGGCCGCTTGGGTTATGTCATCCTAAAGCCCCATCATCTCTCTGCCCAGCATCGGAATAGATAACTGGCCCTTTTTTGGAGCCTGATTTTGAAGGATTTGGGAAAGAAGGGCCTGCCACTCTACGACACCTCACAGCCATTCCGTGAATGTCTTGAGCACCTGACATATGTGTCAGGCACATTTATTGGCAGGTAGTGAGTTAACTAGCCTGAGCTTTGGAACCAGACAGCCCTGTGTTTCAGCCCAAACACTGTCAATCTCTAGCATGCTGATATTGGGGAATTCCCTTAATCTCTCTGAACCTCATCTGTATAATGGAGATACAACAATGGCTCATATTTACAGAGATTTTGGTGTACTACACGAAATTCTTTACATGTGCTAACCCTGTTGATTGTCCCAATTCTAGGAGCAATCCTTATTCCTATTTTATAGATTAGGAAAACTGAAGCCCTGATAGGTTAAAAAGTTAGGTCCATTTCCTTTAGCTAATGAGAGTGGGCAGGCAGTTTGGTTCCAGAGCCTGTCTGCACTCCTCACCACTAAGCTGAAAGTGTCCGCATTGTACACTGGCCACCCTCGGCTATTAACGCTGCCCTGGTCAGGGAAAAGGGAGGGGAGCCGTAGGCTAGATAAAAGGAGACCAGTGCTAATGTTGCCTCTTACCTAGCTCCCTCTAAACCCTGGAGGAAGTCACTTTCCATCCCTGGCCCTCAGTTTCCCCCTCTGTGAAATGTGGATGGTTATCCTGCCAGTCTGCCAGGCTAGCCCTGGTGTAAGCGTTCTGAAAACAAAGATGTCCAGCCCAGAGGTGAGAACTGGGAAGTCCCGACCCCACCTCTGAACAGCCCTGACTTTCCTGCCCCTTGACTGTCTACAGGTGCTGCTGAATGTCCTGACCTTGAACCGGAACCTGAGTGACAGCCTGGCCCGTGGCCGCCTGCACCCGGATCTGCAGTCCAACCTCCTGCAGGTGGACAGTGAGTGCAGAATGGAGGTCCCCATGGGGTGGGCACAGAGGTAGTCCTACCATTTTCCGGTTGTGTGATCTTGGGAAATGCACGTCTCAATTCTGAGCCTGAGTTTTCTCATTTTGTAAAATGAGATGTGGTTGTTCATTTTGCAAACCTTCATTCATTCAGCAGTTTGTATCGAGCACCTGTTGTGTGCAGGCATAATCCTAGGTTCTGGGCATACTGTATTCACAGGCAGATAAAGAAGAAATAATCAAGGAAATATCAGATAGCAAACTAAGTGCTATACAGAGCACTAAGGCAGGGTGATGAAAGGGGCTTCTCTGATGGCACCTAAGCTGAGATCTGAAGAGTGAGAAAGAGCCACTATTCAAAGAACTAAAGCAGAGCTTTGTAAGCAGAGGGAACAACAAGTGCAAAGACCTCAGAACAGGAACAGGCTTGGTGTGTTTGAAGAATATAAAAGAGACCAGAGTGAGTGAAAGAGATGAGATCAGAGGGGCAGGCAGGGGCCAGATCATAGACCTCAGAGGTCATGCTGAGATGGACATGAAGAGATTAGTAGCTATAAAAATCAAATATTACATTTTTGTTAGATTGTGCTGTCTGTAAATGTCTCTGAAGTCCTGTTCTTTCTGCTAAAGCAGGAGATTAGGAAATGTTAGAAACCAGATTGAGTCTTTATCCTTGCCATAATTGGAAGGATTCAAAGTGAACCACAAAGGAAATATATTTGCAACTGGGTGAGGTCATGCTATTTACTTGTATCTTTATCTCAAGAACTACCTAAACTCATCCTGTTTGCAGAAATAAGACAGCCAGATCTTTGCTAAGATCAATAGGAGGTGAGGCTGGGGAGGTTACAGGGTTTGTCATGGGGGTTTATGTTAAGAAGCAGGAACTTAATCCAACTGAGTAAGGGAGAGATTAGGGCCAGATTTGCTTTATATCAAGGGGGCAGATTGAACGGAGGAAAACTTAAATCAAGGAAATGAGGGCTGGGTCTGGAATGATGGCCCAGGCAAGAGATGACGAGGGCCTGAACTTATGTGAGGAACTGGAGATTAATAGAGAATAAAACAATGTCCCTGCTTTAAAAAAGCTTATATTCTAGTTGGTGGTGAAGGGGGTGTTTTAGTTTGCTAAGGCAATTTATCAGAAATATGTTGGCGTTTATAAAGGGGATTTATTAAGTTACAAGTTTACAGTTCTAAAGCCATAAAAATGTCCAAACTAAGGCATCCAGAGAAAGATACCTTGACTCAAAAAGGCTGATGGCATCTGGAACACCTCTGTCAGCTGGAAGGCACGCTGCTGGTGTCTGCTGGTCTTTTGGCTTCTGGTTTCAAACAGCTTCCCCAGGAGTGTTTTCTTCCTGTGTCTCCAAATGTCTCTGTCTGTGTCAGCTCTGAGCTTTTTCCAAAAATGGTTCCCTCTTAAAGGACTCCAGTAAGCAGATTATGACTCCCTTTGAATGGGC
>PVIY010048001.1:0-11252 GCA_004026745.1 Myrmecophaga tridactyla | reverse complement strand
AGAGTGTGGAGAAAAGAGGAAGGTTGGAAAAGAAACAAAGGCTGGAGAAATAAAAGTTCATCAATGCATAAGAAACCTTATATTTGGTATTGAAGGTAGAGGTCATGAGAAATGAGCATTATAAAAAAATAAGTCCCAATGCCCTTTACTGAAAAAAAATAAATTCCAATGACCTTTATTTACATAAACACACACATAGCCACACTTCATTTTTGCATGATGGTTAAAATTTATCATAAAACTGCTGCCACGCAAATGCCCCAGAAATTATCTTGTAAAAGCTTCTCATTTAAAATTGAGAAAGTAGCAATCCAGTGAGGGACACACAATACTCATAGACAGAGAAACTAGGTTTTTTGATACAGATATGGCTTTGTATTCTACATATTAGAAACATGTAAATGGAGAAGAGACAATCCAAAACTCTAATATGCTGAATCCAATACCTCTGGTCACATGTGATATTAGATGAAATTTAATACATTTCCCATGTTATACTATCATATGTACCAGATATGTACTGGACAGTGCAATATTGAACACTCTCAATCACTAGAAACATTTAAAGTTTAACCAATATCCCATTTCCTCATTGAAAATTTCCCCAGTAATCTAGTTCATAATAATCTTTTATCTTTCTCACTCCTAATGACAGAAATATTAGAAATTTAATTGGCAAAATAATCCTTTGCCACATAACAATTAAACTGACATATTTGGTACCATAGGAGAACTTCCAGGTGTTTGTGCTTGGCAAGGAAGGACACACAAATTTCTGTTGGGTAATTCAGAGAAACTTCAAAAAGCTTGAAGGGTTTGATGTGAGCTTTGAAAAGTTAGTAGGAATTTGATAAGGTGACAGGAATGCAGAAGGTAGAATAATGAGCTTCCTTGATTAGAGAAAATCCTTTGCTACAAATGATCTTTCTTCAATGGTTCCATTTTTATAGATGCTATCACCACAAATATATGTTTAAGGAAAAGAAGGAGAACTTCTGTCTTCTTTGTTTCCTAGAACACAAAATGAAATAAATAGTAAAAATTTTCGTTATTAGATTTTTCCTGAGGTAAAGTAATTTCGTCAGTGCCATAATTTTCCAAAATTGCTATTTTTGTAAACTAACATCTTTTTCCATTAAGTTCAGCATGCATAAAATATGTTTCCAAATTCAGACACTGTTAACACATTTTCTAACTATTTTCATTAAGAAAATAGATAATATTCCTGCAAAAAAAATCCAAGCTGAAGAATAGAGAAAATGCATCACAAATTTTACATAGGATCTTGGTTTAAAATGATGAAATCTTAGAGAGCAACAAAAAGATGTAAAGGAAAAAATTGAGACAAAGAGAGAGGAGCAGTTTCTATTTACCACGTTTCAAGAAATGATTAGTAGTGAACTTACATACCCTTCTTAAAGGTTGAGAAGAAAATGTAAATGCACTTTCAGCAGATTTTAAAGTTTTCTGAAATAGGCAATAATGGAATTTTAAAGCTGCTATATTCACCTGCTCAGGGAACAAAGGATGGGAATATGTCAGATGGTAGAATTATTTTCATTTATAGATGAGGAATCTCAAGCTCAGAGGAGTTGTAACTTACTTCAAACCATAGAGCAATTAGTTTGGAAACAAAAATCAAGTCTTCTAACACAAATTCAATGCAGTTTTCACAAAATCATGCTATTATGGATGTTTTTTCATGATCTAAATAACCCATATTTTACTCAGACACACAGTGTATTCTACATGCATAAACATTTGACACAGACATAATTTGACTTACCAATGATTTCACAGCTACTAGTAGCAGAACCAAAATTTAAGCTCCCAGGTTATTTCTACAATTGGAAGGTACAATGCTGATGATAATGGGAATGAACCAAGGTTTTAGTGTCTGAAAATATTTAGCAAAGTCACAGGGTCATTTATTCATTAAGAAGCCATGATAAATGATAACCAAGTAAAGCCAGGACTGGAGATAAAAATTGGGAACCATTTAAAATTTGAAGTCATGAGTAAGTGAGACTTAATATAGAACAGTATGTGCATAAAGATATCGTTTGTTTAAAGTTAATAACAGATCCATACATGGCTAAAGGAGCAAATATCTAGTATTTACCATTGCCATTATTATATCACTACTATTACTATTTTTATATATTATCTGCCTTTTAATAAGTTCAACATCCATACACTACAACAGAAAACAAGCTAGAAAGGAGTGGCAAAACGGTGTTCACTTTCATATGCTACAGAGTGAACCAAAAGGAAAAGACATAGATTCAGTGCTGTGACACTAAAAAAAGAGAGAAAGTGAACTCAAATAATAGAGAAAACCAAGAATACAGTAGGTAACGAATGGTGACAATATGTAGACAGCAAGATTATAAATGATACATTCAATACTGCATGTAGAAAGATTTTTGCAAAGTTATTAACAATTGTTAGAAGCTGTTTACTAACATTTGCCACAAATAAAAGGCTTGTCAAGCAACTGGAATAATCTTGTCAAAGATAGATATTTTGACTTTGGAGAGACATGCAAGGAGTGTTTTTGTGAAGCCATTCAGAAATGATTAAGAACTCAATACTTAGAATTTTAATGTGTGTGTCTTTACCTATAAGAAGAACTGAGTATCCCAAAACAGACAGAGACCCTTAGTGGCTACAGATCACATTGAAATTGTTTAACCAAATTATATGCTGGATAATACAGCAAGGGAAGCACAAGATAAAATAAGTGAAATATTAAAAAAATAACTGTAATACTTAAATTGAGAAAATAAGAAAAAGCAGCATCAGAGAACTTAAAACCAAAAACAGTAATTGCAAGGTTAGGGTGATACTTCTTTCTACCACACATTAATTCACAAATCTGGGTGCAGTAAAATTTAATCACGCTTTCTTTTATATGCTTTTCTCCAGAAAATTCTCCCAATTCTCTTTGCCTATAAAATTTCTGCTCCTTCTGCCCTTATTATTGCATCCTGCCTCTCTGGAGGCATGGGATCTTGAGGATGCAGCTGTTCCTGTGGGAAAGAGTGGTCCACCACATTTTATGACCCCTCTCCACCCCCATCACCACATACCTATGCTGTCAAAAGTCCTCAGGCGGTGGCATGTTGAAGGAGTCAGAAAAGTTACCCAGAGTAGATTTTCTCCTGTGCTTAAATGTTAACAATTTCACATTACCCACCCTCTCTTGGACAAAAATCTTTCTAAAACACTCCTATTTTGAGAGAGGTGACTAATTAGCTACTGTGGAAGGTGGTGACTGAGTAAAACTTTAGAGTTATGGGATTCTGGGATTCTCACAGTGAGGTCATCAGACCAAGGGAATTGTCTTGAGTGAGAAAAAAGTTGTATAATTTACTTATTTAAAATAAAGATTTGCCATTTTACTTGTTTGCATAATTTATATCTTTATTTTATTTTATAGCCCAAGGGAATACTTACTGAAGGAGAGAGTGTTTTTCCTACTATTTCAATGGAAGAAGTTGGAAACATTAAAAAAATTTGTCTTAGATCTTAAAAATATTAACATAACTTCCCAACTGTGTCCAATTCGGTTTTCTAAGATCCAAGCAAGAGATAAGAGCAACAAGCATGAATAATCATAAAACACTTAGAATAATAGAGAAAATGTGAATTCCTGGACTAGAAACAGATTAAAAAAAGAAAGACAGAGAGGAAAACAGAGAAAAAATCAAAGACATTTGGAGACATAGAATATGTGCACTCACTCTTACTTCCTCGTGAAATTAGTCTTAACAGAGAAGAAAGTCCAATTCAGCCCTCAAGCCTTTTGATGTCATATTTTACATACTAGCAAGAGTTCATTCCATTATAGAGAAAGAAGAATTGTTAAAAGGAATAATTTTAAGAAATGATTGATGTGTAAAAATTCCAAGGATATCCACCAAAAGACTTAATAGAGTACAGCACGTTTGAGAGATGTAAGATAATTCACAAAAAAAGCTAAAAATACTAGTACACAAAAATTTAAAAGTTCAAAAGCATTATTTAATTCAAAATAAGGCCTCAAAAATAATTTTCTTGAATTTTAAATACACTGATGAAAAAATGTTTGGTTTCCCTCTAGATTGACATCATGTTCCAGATTTCTGAATGACATAGAAATTACAGTTTGGAGTCCACTCAGGGTCTGATCTACTTGAACCTTGGAAAGGGGAACAAATAGACTCAAAGGCACAAATTCTAGAAATAAGGTTAGTAATTACAAATTATTGTTCCAAAGAATTCTGCATTTAACCACTATTCTGATTAAGATTGTCTATGAATTACAACTGCAAGTACTTTTCAAAGTCTTAAGTGTTACTGCAAAGCTACTGTTATATCAAATAATCCCACAATTCATAATTTGACAAACGGAGCAAGGACATCAGATACCATGGAATTTATCAATGAATATTTTAACATTCTATTTAAGAAATTCACAAACTTAAAATATGAAAAAAATACATTATATAGTAGTATTTTTCTGTACACAGACATTGACAATTCTCAGAAAAAGGCTAAAACTCATGTATTTATCCTCCTCATAACCGAAATAAAGGCAGAGTTCAAATTGTTTCAGTATGGATAATACTAGGCAAAGGAGAAAGCAATAATATCGTCTAAAATGCAGTGGCTGACAGAGAAATGTAGAAAACTTTTCAGTAAGCAGCAAAAATTACACAGATTAGTGGATCAATGAGTGTTGGGAAATGAAGTTATTAGAAGCCCCCATAAGAATGGTAGTGGATATTGTTGCCTTAATTTAAGGTGTGCAAGCAAGTGGTACTGAATCAAGAGAAAGAAATTAAAATAGGCTATGATCACCTCTGCTGGTATACACCATGAAGTAGTCCCAACATACACTGTACGGGGTTGATCAGTGTGACAAATAACATGAAACAAAAGAGAGAGTATGTCACTTTCCAGAAAAGCCATGAAATGAATATGGCTTCTGTCTTGGACTTTCTTCCTCTCTCTTTCTCTCTTGCTCCCTCTAGCTCTCTCCCTCTCCCTCTCTTCTCTATCTCTCTCTCCCTCTCCCTCTCCTTCTCTCTCACTAATTATTCTTGGGTAGGGCTGTCAAATAAATATCCCCAATGTGCTGAATCTAGCAATCTGCTCTAGGGAAAGCAACTTATCGTGTTATGAACACACAATGAAGAGACCCATGTAGTAAGGAACTTAGGCTTCCAACCAACAGTCAGTGAAGAGCTGAAACCTTCTAATAATCTCAGTTCAACATGGTACCTGAGTCCCCAACTTTAGACTAGCTTTGAGGTGACTGCAGTATCTGTCAACAGTTTGGTTACAATCTCCTAAGAGGTCTTTCACTTAAATCACTCTGCTAAACAGCTCTCAGCTTCCTGACCCTCAGAAAATATATAAGATAATAAATGTATGCTGTTTTGAGGTTATTGCTCATAAATAATTTACATTTTGAGGTTCCCAAAGAGAGAATCAATAGCCAATGATTTAATAAGGACATAAAGAGAAAGAGACATTGAATAAGTTGGGAACCCACTTGCTACAATACTTTGTAAGACTGTGAAATGTGCAAGGCTGTATTTTTATAATGAGTCCAGGGAAATTTGGGTTGGCTTTAGTAAGTGGATCAGAGGTCAAAAATACACTTCCATGAGACAAATGATACCACATGTAAAAATGAGCTACTAATTATAATAAATTTTTTGAACTTCTTCTTTAAGCTCCAACTTCTAAAGACATTGAAAGTTTTCACCCTCAACTTTACAAGAAAAGTGTTGAACATACTACTGATAATCAGGGACTCAGTTTCTCTTACACAATAGATTATGTCTGTCTTTCAGTAAAAATGTTAGGGTTCTCTAGAAAAACAGAACCTATAGGAGATATCTGTGAATATGAGTTTTTAATAGTGTCTCACACAACCATGGGGACATAAGAGTCCAAAATCTGTAAGGCGGGTCACAAGCTGGTAGCTCTGATGAGCGTCCTCAATGCACTTCCCAGGAGAAGCTTGCTGGCTGAAGTGGAAAGAAAGATTATCTCTTCTGAATTCCCTTAAAACACTTTAAGTGATTAGATTAAACATCACTCATTGCAGAAGACACTACCCTTAGCCAACTGCAAATGTAATCAGCTGTAGATGCAACCAACGTGCTCATGATTTAAGTCCATGAAATGTCCTCACAGCAATGGATAGGTCAGTCCTTGCTTGGCCAGATAACTAGGCACCAACACCTAGCCAAGCTGACACATGAATCTAAACCTCACAGTACACCCCTTGTCATCTTGGCAGCCGTACATGTCACATTAAGCCATACTTAATATCTAAATAAAAAACAATAATAGACACATTTTTTTCTTGCCTAACAATACTCACTCAATTGTCTTGCAACTGAAAATGCACTAAATTTCTCCAGAATAGCGTGCATGTCCTTGGGTAACATTCACTCTTAAACTTGACATACTACAACTTAAATCCTATAACATGAATAATACGATTTATGTCATATGATAAAGGGGATAAAATAGGAAGGAAAACAAAGATATTTGCTATATGTATAAATGCATAGATACGCATTACAAAGCAAGTATGTGATGTATATCTATGTATTTGTAATTTTTAAAATCCATACCATTACTGTCCTTATTTCTGTAACTGGCCACATGGTCATAGTTCATATTTATTGCTACTTGCTTCCAATACCCATTCCATAGGCACTTTACCTTCAGCAAGCACTTCACCTGGCCATGGTTCATTGCCTAGAGGGGGACAAAAACCTTCATTCCCAAAGTGTCTGAACCATTGGTAGCTGTGCCTGGATTGTGATGTTGAAATTTTCCCTTGACTTTAATCACAGGGCATGGTAGTATTAAGAGATGCCCTAGGGGATATTATGTATTTCTGGAAAATCTTCTTTACCTGCATTGTGTAGTTGCAGTCTTATTTCCTCTTAATAGTCAGGGTCAATCACCCCAGCCAGTAAAGTAATTCACTCCTTGGCTTGTTGATCCAAAGGCATGACTAACCCAAGATGACAAGGTGGCAGTTTTAGCTCCAAGTTCAATGAAATCACTGTGTTTCCTGATGGAAGCACTCTTCCTTCTGGAATTAAAACCTGTAGACAGGCAGAGATCAAGATTGCAGGGACAAGAAGCTAACATTTTCCTAGTGGATCACTGCAGATATTAGTGAGGGGTGCCACTCCCATTTCCACCCCTTGAAACCTGGACCCATGAAATCTGGCTACGGAAAAAACAGAAGCATATAGTGGACACTGTCTCAGAACACACCTGGCCTCCTGGAGAACATTGCCCCAGCCATGCAAAATATTGCCATCTAGTTGTCACTGTAATTACGTCTTCAAAATGCCATTCCACCGTTCTATCAATCCAGATGCTTCAGGATGATGGGGAACACGGTAAAAGAATTTCATGACCATGTGCCCATTCCTGCTCTTCATTTGCTATGAAGCAGATCCCTTGGTTAGAAACATCTCTGTTCCATTCCAGTGGGCAAGACATTCTGTAAGTCCATGGATGGAAGTTTTGGCAGAAGCATTGTGAGCAGGAAACGCAAACCCTTATCTGGAGTATGTGTCTATCCCAGTTAGAACAAATCACTGCCCCTTCCATGATGGAAGTGGTACAATGTATTCAACTTGCCACTGGGTAGCAGGCTGATCACCTCAGGGAACAGTGCCATATTGGGGGCTGAGTGTGGGTCCCTGCTGCTGGAAGATTAGTCACACAGCAGTGTATATAGCCAGGTTGGTCTTGGTGAGTGGAAGTCCATGATGCTGAGAAAATGTAAAACCTCCATTTCTATCATCATTACCACATTGTTCATGAGCCCATTGGGCAGTGACAGGAGCTGCTGGGGAAAGAAACTAACTGGAATCCACAGATTGGGTCATCTTATACACTTGATTATTAAAACATTCTTCTTCTGAAGTCACCCCATTGTATGCATTCACATGGGACACAAATATTTTAATGTTTTTTGCCCAATTAGAGAGATCTATCCACATACCTCTTCCTCAGACCTTCTGTCACCAATCTTCCAATCATGCTCCTTCCAAGTCCCAGACCATCCAGCCAAACCATTAGCAATAGCCAATGAGTCAGTATATAAATGTCCCACCTTCCAGTACTCCTTCCAAGAAAAATGACCCACCAAGTGCACTGCTCAATGTTCTACCAATTGGTAGGATTCCCCTCACCATTGTCCTTTGGGGACATACTATAAAAGGGCCACAGTGCTGCAGTTCCACTTTGGGGTAGTACCTGCATGTCATGCAGAACCATCTGTAAACCAGGCCATGATTTTTCTCTTTCCAGTCAACTGACTGTAAGGAACTCCCCAAAAGGCCATAGATCTGGGTTGGGAAAAAGAAGGTAATATGGCAGTAGCTGGGGCCATGGGTATTTGGGCTACTTCCTCATGTAACTTACTTGAGCCTTCATGACTTGCTCTGGCCCTATCTCAAATATACCATTTCTATTTTATGATGAAGTGCTGCTGTGCACTCCAAATTTATGGGTTGGTGGGTCAGACAACACTCAACTCATGATAGACAGTGCAGACCTCAAGGTAACCTGTTGTTGCATGGTTAAGTATTTGGGCTCTACTAAGGCCCAGTAGCAGACCAAAAGCTGTTTCTCAAAAGGAGGGTAGTTACAAAAGATAGCAAGAATTTACTCCAAAATCCTAAGGGCCTTTGATGTAGTTCTCCTACAGGGGCCTGCCAAGTCTCCAGACAACATCTCTATTAGCCACTGACACTTCCAGCACCATTGGATCTGTTGTATCATAAGGACCAAGTGGCAGAGAAGCATGTACAGCAGCCTGGACCTGTCACAGTCTCCTCTTATTCAGGTCCCCACTCAAAACTAGCTGTTTTTATGGTCACTTCTTAAGTGGACCAGAGTAGTACACTCTAATGGGGAATACGTTGTCTCCAAAATCTAAAGAGACCCATTAGGCATTGTGCCCTTTTCTTCATCATTAGAGGGCCCAGATGCGACATCTTATCCTTCACCTTAGAAGAGACAGCTTGACATGCCCCACACACTGGACACCTGGAAAATTCACTGAAGAGGAAAGCCACTATACTTTTGTTGGACTTATCTCCAATCCTCTGACATACAGATGCTTAACCATAAGTCTGGAGTAGTTGCTTCTTCCTGCTCACTAGGTCCAGTCAAAGTGATATCATTATATAATAGACAAGTGTGATGTCTTGTGGGAGAGGGAGAAATGATCAAGGTCTCTGCAGATAAGATTATAACATAAGGTTGGAGAGTTAATATACCTCTGAGGTAGGACAGTGAAAATGCATCACTGGCTTTGCCAGCTAAAAGCAGTTTGTTTGCATTTGCCAGATCAGTAACATATCAGGCACCAGTAACATATGTTGATTTGCTCAAGCAATGATACCACAGTCAGAACAACAATTGCAATTGGAGTCACCATCTGATTGAGTTTACAATAACCCACTGCCATCCATCAAGACTCATTTGTTTTCTGCATAGGCCAAATAGAAGAGTTAAATGCAGATGTGGTGGGAACCACTACTCTGTATGCTTCAAGTCCTTAAGAGTGACACTAATTTATGCAGTCCCTCCATGAATCCAGGATTGCTTCTGATTTACTATTTTGCTAGATAGGGGCAGGTCTAGTATCTTTTACTCGGCCTTTTCTCCCATAATATCCCTCACTTCAAAAGTCAGAGAGTCAATGTGAGGATTATTCCAGTTGCTCAACATGTCTATTCCAATTTTGCATTTTTGATCTGGGGAAATAACCACAGAATGGGTGTGAGAGCACACTGTCAAATAGACCTGAGCTGAAACAACATCAATCACCTGACCTCCGAAAGCCTCCACTTTGGTGGACCATAGTGATGTTTTGTGTCCCATGGAATTAATATCACTTCTGAACCATTGTCTAACAATCTCTGGAATATCTGATCATTTCCTTTTCTCCAATGAACAGTTACTGATATGTTTTTTCAACTAGGAGGGAGGATAAGAGGCCAAAACTGGATTAAAGCAGCATTTTTGGGAGGCTATGCACAAAAGAGCTGAAGCCTAAGATGGTAGGAGAAGGGGAACAGTTTATTAAGGATGGTTGGTGGGAAGTACAGAAAAGGAGGTAGAGAATTTTCTTTGTCTAATTTAGGAGTAGGAAGTTTGCAGGTTTCCATTGGTTGGTTTTGGAAGCAGGGGGATAAACTGGGAGTTGACAGCTTTTCATTGGTGAGGTTTAAAATTTAAATGCCACTATAGTAATACAGGGTTGCAATTGCCGGAGACAGATATTGAATAAGGAGAGTTTATCTCAAGTTTACAGCTGCCAGAGGGGAAGAGAGCATGGCCTTGGGTGAGCTCTGTAAGTTTCCTGGAAATCATCGGTGGGTGAAGCTTCTTGGAATCTTTGCTAGAGGTTGGCCACCTCATAGGGGAAAGGGTTTTGCCTAACATTCCAGCCTTTTCTTTTTAATTTTCTAAGGATTCTGAAATGTGGAGTTATGCCTTCCTCATCTGCTTCCAGTTGGTAGGGGGTACAGAAATGTCCCTATGTTTCACCACAGGGCAGTGGCTGGTACCGTTGTTTTTTGTTGGAGGAGTAGCATGTCACCAATATCCTGATTTGTCATTGCTCAAACAGTTTTGCAAATAAAGCTAGTTAAGATTTTAAGAGACAAGGCCCCAAAATGAGGAGTTATATCTAGATGATGACTCTCTAAAACTGCTTCAAAGCTGAAAAGGGGTGTTGTCATTAAGGGGCAAAGGTATGATATGCTGAAACTGATTGTTATTCTTGGAAGGTCCAGCATCTCTGGGTTTCAGAAATTCTCTGGCATTGGAAAAATCTGGAGGCTTTAAGTCTCTGAAAAAGAAACCTAATAAGTAAAATTTTGTAGATCACAGGATGTCTTTCAGGGTTCCCAAGAACACTGTTTAGGGTTTGACACATTGGAACAATATGCAATATCTGGCTGAAACTTGAATAAGAGTAACCTCCAGAATGACCTCTCAAACTTCAACAAGTAGTTACAGTTTACCATTGAAACTCTATTTCTTTACCCTCTTTTGGTCAGGTAATCCATGATGCCAGGGCCAGGTTCATCCTTGGAACTTATGTTTCATGATGTCATGGCCAGTTATGTTCTGCAATGTCAGGGCCAGGCTTACACCCCTGGAAATAATGTCCCAGATTGGGGGGAAGTTCAGAGTTTGGCTTA
>PVIY010048000.1:0-17603 GCA_004026745.1 Myrmecophaga tridactyla | reverse complement strand
TTCCTGCTTGAGTTTCTAAAACTACATTAGAAGTTGTAGGGTGGAACGGTGGACAAATCTGTGAGAAGTGCCGATTCCACTAACTGACCTGGAATCTCTAGGAGCTGAGCCCAGGAACCTGCACTTTATAAGCTCTCCAGGAGATTATGAAGCTGCCCAGAGTGTGGGAACCACAGATTCACTGCGTCCTCGTGTGTGCACTGCCTCGCTTGGCGCACTCCACAGCCACCAGGGTGGTCCGAGCCTTGGAGCACTCCTTGAACTCTTTTCTGTGCACCCACAGCATTCTGAGCTCTCATCTCTCTACTTTACCATGAGATATTGACAGTTCTGTGCGACAGTTTCTCCCCCTGGACCAGGAGCTCCTGCAGCCCAGACCATCTTTTAGTTCATTTTGTGACCTGACTGGAGAGAATAGTGTTAGAGCCCAGTGACCATGCAGGAAAATTCCTCTGGTGGGGGTGGTAGTTTGTGGTGGTCAGAAGGCATGAGGTCTGTGTGATGCTGTCCACCGGCCGAGGAGGTAGTGGCAATAGTGAGGGGCAAAGAATGGATGATGGGGGCCTAGTGGAGACAGAATAGATAGGCCTTGGCAGTAGAGAAAAGTCTCACCTGGAACAGAAGTTCTAATCCAAACACACTGCCGCCTCCAACACACACCCTGGCCCCTGCACACCACACCAAAACTGGGTCATGCACTGGCAATTTGGATCCAAAAGACCCCAAGTGCAGGCACCCAATTTGCATCAAGTGCCCCTAGGCCTAGGGGGGAAAGGAAAGAATTCCTGGCATTCCCAGGGCAAGTAGAGGTGGGGACACAGAGAAACGGGTCATGGGCAGCTGCAGGTGCCACCAGCTCTCACCCCCCAGGCCAACCGGTTCCCATCCCTTCCTGGTGGGGTGTTAATGGAGCAAGATCTGTAGTCTGGGCCTGCCAGGAGGGGGAGAGACCCCGAGGCCCAGCGCAGCTGTAACCACCGGGCCGCCTGCCCCAGCCTGGCTCCTCTTCCCGGACCTCTCACCAGCCCCATGAGGCAGGCGGACAGGGGCTGCTGCCCCCACTGTACAGTGAGGTCCCAGGGGACAGGAGAGATCTCCCAGGGAACACGGGGCAGGATCCAGATTTCTACCCCAGGCAGGACATGGGGTGGGCATTAACTGCACCCCATTATTTAGATGAGAAAACTGAGGCTCAGGCTGGGGATTCTGGGGGTGAAGGGGGTAGAGGGAGGAGAGTGAGAGAAGAAGATGAGTTGTTGTGAGTTGACGCTGGGGAAGGAGGCGGGGTGGGGGAAGGCGTCACCGCCATGTCCCTGAGGGTCTGGACCCCCACCCCAGAAAAAAAACATCATCGCTGCTCTTAAAGGAGTCTTGCCTCTGGTGCTTATCTCGGGTAGCACCTGCCTCACAGAGAGAAGATCAAGTAGCTGACAGGTGAAGGGACTCCCAGAAGCAGCTATGCAGCCAGGATGTCTGTGTCCAGGATACGGCAGGGGCCTGGGGGTGGTCTGCTGAGTAGAGAATCAACGCCATTCCTCTCGGCTTTTCCCTTTCATTCTCTGCTGACTTTCCCCTCCTCTTTCCTTGCTTTACTCCAGGGTCACTTTCGCAGCTCTAATCCCTGGTTTGTTGTGGGAAGAGATGGCCCCGCCGCCGCCTCACGCAAACCTGTGTTTACAGCTCACACAGGTGCTGCGGGGCCATCAGCACCACCTGCTGACCCCACAGCCGCCCCATCCTCCTGGGGCCTCAGGCTCGGTTCCCAGAGCAGCCCAGGCAGGGCGCCCTCTTCCCCCTGGCCATCAGGAACCCTCCTGAAGGGCCAGCCATAGAAGGAGGGAGAAGGACAGATGTGTCCTGGTGGGAGCTGAGGGACGTGCCGAGGCCAGGAACATCCTGTCTGGCCTGGAAGCTCAGAGTGGAGACGGCGGGGTAGGGGGTGGGAGACTGAAATGGCTGGAGTTCCCCACGGCCGGCCACCCTGGGGACCATGCTCGGTTCGCCTCTCCTCGCAAAAACTCAGGTTTTCCTCTTGCACCGGGACCAGGACATTTGCCCTGCCTCCCTCGTAAGGTCAGAATCACGGGCTGATTGGGATGGGGCCAGCACAGGTCAAGGCCAACCCCCTGCTTGGAGCTTGCGCCCACCCTCAGCAGGCCTTCCCACAGGCATCCTGGGATTTGAGGTGATGACAGCAGTGACCTGCCTATTTATTTTTTATTAATAAAACCAGCATCATTGCTTCTTTTCTGACCATAAAATGCTCCTTTTTGATCATTAGTTACATGCTCATTATAAAAATTTCATTTAAGTAAAAAATATGAAGAATCCCCCTATCCAGAGATGACTCACTTTAATTTTTTTTCCTATTTGGACATAAAGATCTATTTATAGGATCATATTCTATATACCCGTTGGCAGTGCAGATGGTTGCAAGTACACTAGCATAAATGAATGAGGGTTCGCTTTCTCACATAGCTAGAAGGCCGGGGTGACCGGCCTGGTCCCCAGCTTGACAATGTTGGGTCCAGCATCTCTGTGATTTCTCTTGGCGTTTCTCTCATGGTGGAAGAGAGCTGCTGGAGCATCCAGCCACCTCGTCTGTGCTCACTACCACAGAGCTACTCACCTCTGCCTTTATAATCCGGAAAGCAAAAAACTTCAGAAGCCATTCCCAATAGTTTTATTTTTAGGGTCCGTGTGTCAGAACTGGGTCTCATGGCCACACCTAACAGCAGAGAATAGGATCAGCCTGACTGGCCTTTTATCAGTCAGACCGTATCACCCGGTAGTGGTATGGGATTCCCCCCAAACAAAGGAAAGGAAGGAGGGAATGGCAATGTCTGCCACGTGTTCTTTTAGCATCTCTCTTTTTCTTAATTATGTATCATGAACATTTCTCCACATCAGGAAATATAGACTCAGTTACTCATTTCACAGTTGTTTATTGAGGGTCTGTCATGTTCCAGGGGCTTAGCTAGGCACTGATGATACATTAATGAATCTAATAATCTTGTTCTCGTGGAGCTTTGCATCCAACGCGGAATAGAGTGCTGTTGAAAAAATTCCCAAATGAATGTGGAGTTACAACTATGGTATGTACTGCAAAGGAGAGGTTTGTAGTGCTGTGAACGCAGTAAAAGGGGGATTTGATTCAATCAGGAGGGTCACCATTTTTAATGGCTGTATACCATCCCTTTGCGTAGACATAGCATAAATATCTAGCCAATCTCCTATTGCTAGACATTGAGACTCTTTCCACTTGTTAACTGTGGTGAACAGCTCCACAAAAACACCCTCGGTTTACCTGTCCAACCATTCCTTTAGGATTAATTCCCAGTTGTGGAATTGCTGAACCAACACATTAAGGCAACTAGTACACCTGGCCAAATTGATCAATTCTATTCCACAGCAATGTAAGAGACAGCCCTGCTCCTCCATGCTCTGCCAAGGACACTTAGGATCATCTTTTAAAAATGTTGCCAATGTTATGAGTGAAACATCATTTCCTGCTGTTTTTGTTTGCATTCCTTTGATTATTTGAAAAGTTGGCTACATTTGTGTTTACTTCTTTTAGGGAGTCATAAATCAATTCCTTTTCCTATCAGGTTCTTGTCTCTATGTTACAAAGAATTCCTTCTTTCTATCAGAAATGCTACTGTCCATTCTTTGGGCAGCTCTGAGCGTTACAAAGTCCTTGGGGACCACTTTAAAATGTAAATAACAACCACCAGAGACTAAACCTTTGCACTTTAAGGTCACCTAGTTTGTTTTGCAGACTCCTGGATCCCCTCCACAACCTCTCTGGGTGGAACACTGGATTCTTTTTTAAGGTTTGGTTGTTTTCTTTTTAATTGTAAAATATAACATATATACAAAGCAAAGAAAGAAAAAACAATAATTGTCAAAGCATACTTCAGAAGTAGTTACAAAACAGACTTCAAGGTTTTCATGGGCTATCATTCCACCATCTCGAATTCTTCTTTCTAGCTACTCCAAAATACTGAAGGCTAGAAGGAATATTAATATAGTGATTCAGCAATGATACTCATTTGTTAAATCCCATTTTTTCTGTTACAACTCCTCCTTCTCCTCTGATCTCTTTCCCAATCTATAGGGATCTTTAGGCATAAGATCTGTTCTGACTTTTACATGTTGAGAAGGGGTATTGACACTAAATCATAAGGGGATGTACTCAATTGGTAATCTTGGAGAGGCTGGTCCCTCTGGGTTTCAGGATTTATCTGACTTAGGAAAAATCCAGAAATTATAGGTTCCAGGACAGCAAACTTAGTGCACGAAACCTTTATAGAGTCTCAGTTTGAGACTCAACAGGAGGGATGTTGGTTGGGGTTTAGCTAATCATGGCAATTAGCACTATCTACTGAAGCTTGCATAAGAGTAGACTCCAGAATAGTCTCTTACTCCATTTGATCTCTACTGGTTACTGATGTGTTATATCATTACACTTCTTTTTCCCTTTTTGGCTCGGAAGGTATGTCGATTCCATGATGCCAGGGCCAGACTTAGGACCCTGGATTTCAAAGCTTCCCCAGGAAACACTACTGTAGCCAGCCCATCCAGGTCCATTGATCTGCATGGGGAAGCACTGACGTTATAGAGCTTAGATGCCAGCCTCAGAGCTACACCATCTCTTGATGTCTATACATTGTATATATTTCTCTCATCTCTGCAAATGATGATAACAATAATGACAGTAATAAGCATTATTTAATCTAATCCACACAATATGCTTATTAGGTAGATATTTATTATCCCTGTTTTATTGATAAGAAAACTGAGCACTGGAGGGGGTGAGTCTGTTGGCCACAGTCTCAAAGCTGGCCAGTGAAGAAGCCCGATTCTGGACCCAGAGCTGATGACTCCGAAGCAAGTGCTCCTGTTCCCTGCACCCCGTGGTTTCTGTTCCTGGGCCAGCGAGTCTTCAGAGTGAATTCGGGTTCAGTTCAGTTCAGTTCAGTTCCATTCTGCTCCACCAGCACTGCTGCTGCTTGTTTTTCCTAAATCCTGGGGAATAGCGATATGAGCAGAAAGGGGTCCCTGTTCTGGAAGGATCTCCCAGTCCAGGAGGGGAGACCAGCATGCACACAGCTAGCCAGGTGGGAAGGGCTGGGAACAAGGGGTACACAGAGTTTGGGAAGGAGTCAGAGGAGACGGTGGGCTGGAGACGGAGTCTGCCCTGGGAGGGGCCAGCAGGGCCAGTTCAGGCCCAGGGAACAGGTGGAATTTGAGACAGGCCTTGAGGGATGATGAAAAAGGGATGAAAGGCACCCAGGCAGAGGGGACAGCCCGAGCAAAGGCAGGACGGCACGAACGCTCAGGTACCAGTGGCCGCTGCCCTGGGGGAAATGGTGGACGATTCAGCTGGAAAGGGCAGTTGGCTCCAGATCATATACCAGACTGTGGAATCTGGCCTTTATGCTGTGGGCAAAAGGGAGTCATGAATGGCATGGGAGTAGGGGTCAGTCTGCTCTCAGCACTAGCACAAGGAGAGGCACGGCTAGGCACTCAGAGGAACTTGACTGTCTGACTTGATGTGTATCTTTCTCAGAGGGCCAGAATAACCTGAGGTTACTGGACGATTCCTGCTAGGAATGGGAGTTCCTGCAGCTACGCCTCCCTCCTCTCCTGCATTTAGACTTTCTCTGGAACAACGGGTAAATTATTCAGCCTCTCTGAGTCTCAGTTTCCTCACCTGGAAAGTAGGGAAAATGCATCAACCTTGCAGATTTTGAGGATGGAATGAGATCGTGTGGACATAGCATAGTAGGTGCTTTATTAAGTCTTATTACGCGTGGACCAGGTAGAAAACTGAGTGGAAAGCACACCGGCTCCAAAGACTTAAGTTTGAGTCCCAGCCCCATCACCTGCCACACTCATCTCCAAGAGGATTAAATTCAGTGAGACAATACACGTGCAGCACCCAGCACCGCACAGGTGTTCAATGACCTTGTTTTCTGTCTTGACTGACCAGCCAAAAGCAATCCTGTTTCTCCTCTGTGCTTCTGGGATGCTGTCCCTCTCTCTCAGTAGACACCCCCCTCATCACTGTCCCGCAGGAGGCATTTTATACATGCCTTAGCTCCCTGTTGTCTAACGACAGCCCATCTGCCCCCTCAACACCTGAAATGCAGGAGATGTTCTTTAACATCTGCAAAGAGCATTCCTGCACATCTTTCGGATGAATCTGCTCATTCAGTGTCTTATAGACATGCAAGAGAGAGTTGCTCTCCACTGCATGAATAAGGAAATTGAGACTCAGAGAGGGAAAGGAGGAGACTGACACTGTTGAAGCACCTACTACGTGCTGGAGGCTTCCTACCCATTAGTTTTCTTTCAATACAGCCAGAGAGGTAAGGTGATGGTCCTCCACACTGCATAAATGTGGACACTGAAGCTCAGAGAAGGACAGTAACTTGTTCAGGGTGACACAGCAAGAACTGGCAGAGGCTGAGTGTAAACCCAGATCTTTCTGACTCCAGAGTCTGGGATTTGGAACAAATATTTGCAACACGGGGTCAACAGCTCTATCCCCCAGGGCTGTTGCAAGGATCAGATCAGATAATGGGCCTGAGGCACCTGGTGGAGTGGCTGGCACACTGTGCCCAAAAGGAAGGTGTGGAAATGGGGTCTTGTCCACTCTGCCCAGCTGTAGAGAGAGAAGGGACAGAAGCCCGGGGAGGGACCGTAACTTGTCTAAGGTCACACGGCAAGCATTTGGCAAAGCCCAAGCTTCCTGCTCCCAGGCTTGCATTCTTTCCTTGTCCACCCCTTCAGGTAAGGGCAGGGGTCATCCCTCCAGGGCCTTTTTCTCCCACAGAGTGGAAACTTCCAAAGTCCCTCTGATCTGACATAAAGAAAACCAGACAGGTGGTGAGCCGAGCAGGGATTTCTGCCCCGGTTCACAAATATTGAGCCTGGGGGTGAAATTTTGAATCCCAGAGACTGCCAAGATGTTCCTCTGGCCCTTTCAGCACACCTCCCCCCAACCTTCATAAGGATCTGTCCCCCTCTCCCCCCTTAATCAACCAAGTAGTAAGGGAACATCACTAGTCCCCTTCTTCCCTGGAGTGAAGCACTAATGGTGGGATTTCAGACATTAAGTTGGTGAAGCAAATCACAGCGCCTGGGATGGCCAGACCTTAAGGGACTCAGAGAGTCCCCTAACCCCCATGGTTTTCACCCTTTGTTTTATAGCTGGAGACCCTTCTTTTCAAATGAAACCCACAGCACATTGCACTCCCCACGCCCAGCGGGCTCCAGAGAGGACCCGTTGACTAGCAAGACCTGAGAAAGAGGAAAGGAGACCCCGATAGCTGGGAAACTGCCTGGCAGTCACAGTTTTCCACTCATTTTCGCCCGTTGAGCAGAAACAACTTCATACAACATCAGCATCAGACAAGGCTTCTCCGTATTTTGTCAAGACAAAAACAAATCCATCCGAGCACAGGTGAAACAGGACATCGTCTAAGCCACAGGAACGATCAACCTTCCCCCTTTCCTGCCACTTCTTAACAGCCTTAGCCTTGGCCTCGTGTTTCCTCCTAGATGAGATTAATGAAGATACACAATCATAGAATTACCTTTGTTTCCTGATAGTATCCAATCTAGAGCAAAGCCCCACTCCCTAAATTGTTCCCCAAATCATGGAACACCTGCCCAGATCCCACAATAAGTCCCTCTAACACCCACTTACAAGAGACACCCCATGGCTCCCCCATGGCACTTGCTCTCCCTCGCTGCAATAAATTATAAACCCAACTTGTTCAACTGCAGGTGTGCTCCTGGGGACTTTGTAGACCCTTGATGGACTGATGTCACCAAATGTCCCCACATAGCAGCCCTACAAAATTCAAAGAGAGGCACAACTCCCTTTTGCACACGAGGAAACAGAGCCGTAGAGGAACCGGAGTAGCCCAAAGTCACATAGTAGGGCAAGCATATGACCTGTCACCCAGATGGATTTGAGAATGGAAGAGCGCCCTACTAGGAACTAAACTGAGGCAGTGGGCGTAAACCAGGACCATCCTGGGCGGATGAGGGATACGGCATCATCATCACACAGCAAAGAGTGTGGAGGCCACGGCTGGACCCCAAGCCTGAGCGTCCCTGGCCACCTGCTGTGAGCTGCCCGGAAACTGCCGAGTCCCCTGAGATGGCATGAGCGACTCTACCCTGGCAGGCCTCAGCGGCTGGGACCTCTTGTTCCTGTGCCAGGCCCGGAAACGTCATGTGGTTGTGTTGGGGAGCACGCGGCCACTTCCCAGGCTTGGCATCGCTCGCTGTCCCCCCACAATCGCTGCATGGCCACCAGCGCTAGCAGCCCGGAGCGCACCCCCCTATGCCGGCTGGCCATGGAGCCTTGCTTATCCTGCCTGGGGAGGGAAATGGGTGTATTTATATGAAAGAATCCACAGGTGAACGAAGTTTTAAATGTTGAAAACTCTTTTTATTTTAGCTGTTCATGCTAGGGCTCTTTCTGATGCGGCTCGCACGCTTCCCTGCTTTGGTAAACAGCAGTGGACACGCTGTCCGCACCTCGTCCGACGGCTCGGGCCGTGCCCAGGGACATCCATTACCACATCACAGCAGTAGAAGGGATGGGCCCCATGGCACTCTGCATCACAGAGGCTTTGAGACTGGAGGTAGAAATGATCCAGAAAGAAGAGGGGTTTTCCAGGGGCTGCGCTTCCGCCTGAACATGGAAGGACACCCCCATCCCATGGCCAGGACCCCCTAGCCCTACCTCTGATCCTGAAACCCAACCAGGTGAAGTTCTCCCACCCCCAGGTGGCCCAGGGTGCAAGCTCTGTGCGCGTGGACCTGGATTGAGGTAGTGTCACTGTCCTTTCCTTTCTCTGCAGCTGCCATCATCCCTGTCCTGGGGCCCAGAGGGGCTTTGCAGTCACTGGCTCACTGAAAGCTTTCCTCTTTGAGGCTATGACACAGGGATGTCTTTGGAGGCTGCTGAGACAGCAGGAGCCATCTGTCCCTACACACGATGGCTCCAGGAGGTTGCATGGTTGCCACTCTGCTGCCTCTAGTGTGTCCGTTTTTAACTTCTCTCAGCTTCTGCCCTGCAAGTCACTCCTTCCCTAACGTACAACAGACCAAGCTCCTGAGATGGTGAGCCCTTTGAGGATAAGAATTGTATCAATTCATCTCTCTTTCCTCCTAGAGACCTAAGCCTAGTAAATTCTCCATGAATGCCACACAAACCAAACTGAATTCAGCCAGGAAGCTTAATTCCACCCACAATCCCAAACCCATGCAGATGTATTCTGGAGGGACGGTCATTCTGGGATGGGAGGAGCTGGCTTTGTGACCACTGTTTCCACAGGCCATTTGGAGGTTTGAATGGCAGAGAGTAAAGGGGCAGTGAGTCTAAGAGTTAGGGAGGTGGGGAGGGGCAATGCTATGGTGAAAGCCTCCTGAGTCCTGGTCTGTTTCATACACCCTAGCAGCCACCTACTCTGGGCCAGGCCCCAAGCTGGGCACAGGAGACACCAAAGTGAGTAAAACCAAGATGCTATCCTCAAGTGGGAAGCAGACAGCAAAGCGCCAGTGATAAATGCACAAGGCCCAGAGGTGGCCCAGAGCAGCAAAGACTAACTTGGTCCAGGAGGCAGTGACAGTAGGAAAAGCTTTCAGAGGTGGGACCCTATGCAGGGGGCTGAGGGGTGTCGGGCAGACAAGGAAAGAAAGGAGACAGCTTGGGCAAGGGCATGGAACAGCGAGGAGGGGGGGTGGCGTGAGCTTGGAATCAGAGGAACAGAGAGTGTGAGGGGAGTGACCAGGGGTAAAATTAGGGAGGTCAGCAGGGGTCAGCCATGAAAGATTTTGAGTCTCAGCAAAGGACAGCCCCCAAAGAGATGAGAGTAGGGGAGAGGCAAGTTAGCTGTCGGTGAAGAAGAAATACGCCCTTTACCAGGTGGACCAAATGATTAAACAAGGAACTGGGACCCTGAGAGGCCCTCACCAAGGGTCAGGAACCCCAAGGGAGCAGCATGGAGGGTCCCAGTCAGAGCCCAACTTTGGGGGAGAGGCTAGAAAGGCCATCGAGAGCCCCAGCTGCTGCAAATCTCCTCCAGGAATCCTATTTCACCTTCAAAGCTTTGCCAAAGAAAACTAACAATTACAACAGCAATGGTCGATCATGATCAGCCCTCCCTTGAGGGCTTTCTCTACAGTTCTCAAAAATGCTCTCAGGCCCCCTGTCTCAAATGAACCCCTATATAACGCTGTTGGGCAGATAGGGAAACTGAGGCCCTGTGATGTCATGCAGGGGCTAGCAGCTGTGCCAGGTGGGATCCCAGGGTGCAGGTCCATCTCAGCCCTGGGCATCCAGCTCGAAGCCCAGTTCCTTGTCCGGGAGAGGGTCCCCGGGCCCGTCGGGCAGTCCATAGTACAAGTCTTCCTCTTCCACCTCGGGCTCCTCCATGCCTGCGTCCAGGGCTTCCTGCTCCTTCACCCTAGGGTACTGCTGCTGGTAGCTGGGCAGAGCTACCTCCTGCTGCCCCTCTGGGGACATGTCCCCTGGCGCGGGGGCATCAATCAGAGTGAAGTCATGGTAACGATCCTGCTGGCACCTGCAGGCCCAGGGCTCCCACGGCGCCAGGCCAAGCTGCTCCCCGTCAGGCGGAGAAGGGTGGGGGCTGCTGCCCTCGCTGGAGCCCACGTCCAAGTCATCTTGGAAGGAGGCCAAGGGTGCAGCACCCTGGGGACAGGCTACGGGGCTGTAGGGGACAAAAGCCACGAGGGTAGCTCTGAGTCAGACTGTCTGAGCCCAAATCACAGGCATTAGCTGCGAAACCTGGGTTGCTTAGTTAACCACTTTGAGCCTCAGTTTCGGCCCCAGTAAAAAGGGGGAAACAACAGTACTCTCTGCTAGGGTTGTTTCCGAAGTTAATAGCAGATTATGTGTGCAAAAGCACTTCACACAATGCCTGGCATGTAATAGGTGCTGAAGAAGTAGGAGCCTTTATTACGTGATTTTTTTTCCAAACCAAATCATTCGTCCATTTCTCCAATCATTCAGGGGTCTCCTCTGGGCTCTCCTCGCCACAATCTCTCTGGGCCACCCCCATCTGTTTCCCTGTCTGTCTCCCCCATTGGACTGGGAGTTCCTGAAGGGTGGGGACCAGCCAAAGACTGGCATGGAGTAGGTGCCTCCTAATGTTGATTGAATGAATAACTGAATGGATGAATGAGGAACTCTGTTGATTAGCAGAGAGTGGGAAGTGACTTGCCCAAGGTCACAGAGCAAGTCAGTAGCAGAGCCAGGGCTTCCACAGGGGCCATGGAGCCAGACCTGCTCCCCACAATGAGCACTCAGTAGAGTTCAAGGGCCTACTGTGTGCCAGGCACTTAAATGCCTTGCCCTAATCCCTGCAACAATCCTGTGAAGCATAGGGAAACTGAGGCTCAGGAAGGGTAAGACACTTTCTCAGGTCACACAGCATAGGAGCCCGGATCTGACCCCAGGCCTGTCTGACTCCCAAACCCATGCTCAACCTCTCCACTCCTTCAAGCTGTCTCTCAGAGTGCCCCCCACCCACTGCTGTCCTCTCCTTACTCCCCAGCGTCCCCAACCCCCACCTGCCCCTCTCCTGCTTTCCCCCCACTTCGCGTAGCCTCCACAGGCTTACCTGGGCCTGCTCTGAGTGGGGTTTTCTTCTCCCCCATCCTCGTCTGAACTGCGGTGGACCACCACAGCCGCCTCCAGCCAGGCCTGCGCGTCGAGAGGACCACCTTCTCCTCCATCACAGGCTCTGGGTTGTGGCTGCCCCAGCTCAGGGCCCAGCAGGGGGTGAGGGGCCTCGACATAGCCCCCCATGGGCTTCATCTGGATGTGGCTGAAGTCTGGCAGGCTCTGATCATAGGCAGCTTCCTCCCACAGCCTAACGTAGGGAGGCTGGGAGCTGGGGGTAGGGGCACATGAGAGAACACTGGCAGGTGGGCAAAGAGTCGCTCAACACCCACCCACCCTGACCCTGCTTCCTCTAAGCATTCAGTCTCCCCTAATCTCTCAGTAAGCCTTGGGGGGATGTGACTGTCCCATTTCATGGATGAGGAGGCCAAGGCTGGACCCCAAATCTCTCTCTCTCAGTCCAGAGTTCATTTCACTCGCTGTCTCCAAAGCTAACGCAGAGGTGCGATCGTGAACTTGAGACCAATTAACATTTACTGGGAGCTTATTACGTTCCAGGTGGTGGACTAAAGGCTTTACACGTATCATCCTATTCTAAATGGCACCTTGAAGCGGAAATGATCATTCCCATCTTATGGATGAAGACACAATTGCAATCATAGACGGCAGTTACTCCTTGCATGCCAGGGTGTGTTAGTTAACTCATCCAATCCTCCCTGACTCTGGGAGATGGGAGGAAACTGAGGCACAGGGACTTTGGCTTGCCCCAGGTGACACAGCCTCGAGGTGATGGAACGGGGTCTCCAGACATCACCCTCTTGACTGCTGTGCCACAGTCCCTCCAGAAAGTGAGGTTCAGAGACGAAGCCCCTTGCCCAAGCCCATGCAGCTGGGAAGCAACAGGGATGCACACAGAACCCCAGTGGCCTGTGGCTCTTTCACAGGCTTGAGCCTGTCTCCACCTCCCCCACCCACACCCCGGGGTCTATGCACTCCGTTCCTGCTGGGGCTTCTGGTCACCATGTGCCAAGAGCAGAAAATGCCATCACCAGCCCCTCCCTGAGCAAAGCAGAGGGAGCCCAGAGCCCTGGCCCACAGCCACCGGGCCTTCCAAGCATGGATCACGGCCCAGGGTCAGCTGGTCCTACTGCTCCTCCAGTGCCATGGTGCCCCCAGATATGCCCTGGTGAGCCTGGGCTTGCCTCTTCCAGAGAGGGGGCAGCTCTGGGACCAAGCCAGACCCGAGTTCAAGCCCCCCTCTGTCACTGACTCCCCGTGGGGTTTTTGCTTGTCACTGAACCTCTCCGAGCCTCAGTTTCCACACCTGTTGAAAGGGCCTAACACCGCCCCATCTCACAGGGTTTCTATGAGGACTGAAGGAGGTCCTGGATGCAAGGTGCCTGATTTGGTTTCGGCCGCTGAATAATGGCAGAAGCTATTCTTAGCACTGTGCATTCATGATCTCGCTTAGACCTCCCCAAAACCCTGGGAGGTGGAAACTCTCAGTATCCACATTTTACAGTGGGGGCACAGAGTGGAAAGGAGCTCGTTTGACCCAAGTTTGTGGCAGACCCCCAGGACCGTGCCGGGGCCAGCAGGCTCCCCTGCCTCTGACTGCTTGTTAGCAGTACTAGTAGTCATACATCTTTGGGATTTAGGGCCAAACCTGTTTGGGATTTCTGGCCTGCCACCAATTCACTGATTCCCTGACAAGACCAAGTCCCTGAGCCTCAGTTTCCTTATCTGTAAAATGAGAATAATAATGCCTACCTCACAGAATTGAGGGTTCAGAGCTATATGTGATTTCTAACAGTGCCTTCCCAGTGATTTCACAGCAAAGCTAGAACCTGGAGCAAGTGGGGGGAGAAAGGGCCCGTGCCTCCTGCCTTCCTCTTCACTCTCCTTTGAAAGGGGATGCGGGTGCTGTGTCTGCCAGCATCCTCCTACTGGATTGTTTCAAGGGTTCAATGCCCCAGGCCTCCTACCCCCAGAGGGCCCAGCACCTACCCCTTAACCTCGGCAGCAAGCCCGCTCTCCAACAGGCCCTTTGAGGACAGGATGCCTTGGAAATCCGCATCAGCCGGCACGAAGGCGATCTGAGGACAAAGGGAAGGTGGCTGATGGGACTGGGGGCTGGTTGCCCACACATGTCCTTGGCCGATGCTCTCCACTGAGCATCAGCCCAAGCCCCCCCCCAACACACACACCCCGGGACAAGGTGTTTGACAAGGAGGGGCCTGTCTGGGGCCCAGTACCAGTAGGTGGACTAGATCTCTGGGCTCCTGCTTCCCACCCTGGCTCTCCGTCATTCCACCAACACATATCTCTGAGCACCAGTTGTGTGCCAGGGGCCCATCCAGGCGCTAGGGGACAGCAGGGAGAGACAAGCAGCCCACGCTGTGAGGCACTCACAGGTTGTCACTCCCCCCGTCCTAGTCCAATGCCCAGCACATGCCTGGTTCCGAGTAGGCACTCCACCCATACTTAGCGGAAATTAAGTGCTCTCGTGAGTTTCTTGGAATGAAGGCCATGGTGGGGGACAGAGAAATGGATGGCCAGGGTCATGCCCACGAGTCCCTGTCCCTTGACTTGCAGGGATAAAGCAGCCCCTGTAAGTCTAGCACCACGGATGTGCATTGGGCAGTGGACTTTGGGGGCTGGGAGGCTGGGGGAGAATCCTTCCTGGCCCAGGCCTTCACTCTGGGTCCTTGGGCAGGTCATCTGTCATCCCGGAGCCTCTTTGTAGCTCCTCTATCAATATTGGGGCTAATGATATCCGACTCCTAGAGCAGCTGTGAGGATTCAAGGAGGTAATATATAAGGAGTCCCCAACCCGGTGCTCGGCACATAACAGCTGCTCAGTAAATCTGAACTTGTTGCTACTGATGATGAGCTTACCTGACTTCTGTGCATCTGGCTCTCTCCAGTTGAAAATGTGCTCAACAAATATTCAGTGAGACCCTACTGTATGCCAGTCTCATAAACAGCAGCCCCTTTTTATCCCTCCCCATAGAGTTCACTGCCTGCACCCGAAAAGTTTCTGACCTGCTGGGGAGAAGGGAATGATGGATGGAGTGGTAACTTAGAACTCCTGGGAGGGGTAAACTTCCCCTCCTCCCCCACTAAGATGTCTGTAAATAAGGGAGGGGCCTGGGCGGTGATGGATAGATGGTCTGGAGAGCCACGGAAGCCTGGTTGCTAGTATAGATCCATGCCAGTGACCTCAAGCCAACCAATCCACTGCCTGAACCTCCCTTTCTCAACTTGAAAAAAAGGAAACCATTATCCACACCCTTCCCTCCTCTCAGAAGAGATAAAATGAGATCGTGGGTTTGAAGAAGCTTTGAAACCCTAAAGTGTAAAGTCATTCATGCAATCATTTATCAAGCACTTGCTGTATGCCAAGCCCAGTGTTGGCCATGGGAGATGGAATGCTGAGTGAGATGCAGCCCTGCTCCCAAGACTGAGGCAGCCAGGGAAGCAATGGCATTGTACAGTGGAATCTCTAGGCTCCCTTTGGCACTGCACCCTCTCACGTGGGTCTCAGAAATGTGTCACACATTTGGGGGAGTTGCTGCCACCCACCACTGAGGACTCCTTGCATTTGCCAGCTGGCTCTTGAAGCTGCCTCTTCCTCTGCCTCATTACCTCACAGCCCAGTCACCACCACCATCATCATCATCATCACCACCATCATCATCATCGTTGCCACTAGCATCATCATTGCCATTATCATCATCATTGCCGTTATCATCATCATTGCTGTCATCATCATCATTGCCATTATCATCATCATTGCCGTTATCATCATCATTGCCACTATCATCATCATTGCCATTATCATCATCATTGCCATTATCATCATCATTGCCGTTATCATCATCATTGCCACTATCATCATCATTGCCGTTATCATCATCATTGCCGTTATCAAAAGACTGGAGGAGCAGGAAAGGCTGGGGTATCTTAGGGCTTGGATGAGGGGTAGGAGGGGGACGGCGGACAGAGAGGCAGAGTTGGAGCTGGTGAGGGGAAATCAGACCATGCAGACCCCCAGAACATTAGACTAAAGGGGTTGGACTTTATTCAGAAACACTGGAGGGCCCTGTGGAAGTCATCAGCAGAGAGTACCCAGTCAGATTTGTGTGGAGGAAGATCTGTCGGCCCCTAGGGCAGAGTCAGGGCTGCGGGAAGGGTGGATCCATCAGCCACCAGTCAGGGGCTTGCTCCTCGGCTCCAGCAGAGCAGGCAGGAGTGGGGAATGGGGGACCTGTTGGGAAGAGGAGAAGCTGGACAAGGAGAGGTCATAACCGGGAAGGGGGCTGCCCTCCCTGCCCGTCCTTCCCCCTCTCCCATCTCTCCTCCCACCCAGCTAATAAGCTCAGCATCTCCAACTGCTCCATCTACCAGAACTGTCCCAATTCTTCCTCCTTTCTCAAGCCCCAGGCTCAGTTGACCACCAAATCTGACCAGGTTGACTTCAGAAATTAAATGAGATCACATGGTGAAGGTGCCCAGTGCATCCAATGACTGGCCACGGCAGGTGCTCTACATTTAATGAACTGGAAATGTCTTCTCCATTACTGCAGTCTTGGGCTTAAATTCTGCTCTAGTCCAGGCCACCAGCATCTCTCACCTGGACCAGAGAAGACGCTTCCTCACTGGTCCAGCTGCCCCCTGAATCTTCCTCCCCCCAGCTGCCAGTATGATAACTTTCTCAAACTGCAAAGCTGAACATGTCCCTCCCTTGCCTGATCTACTAAAGGGTAAGGTCCAAATTCCTTAGCACAGTATTCCAGGTTCCACTGAGCCGAGCCCCACACCCTCTCCAACTTAGCTTCCTCCCTTCATCCTCCAGCAGCCACATGGATGCACTTCTCTTACTCTTTCACCCACATCTTTGATATGCTGGTCCTTCTGCCTGGGATATTGTACCCTATCTTCTCTGCCTGGTGAACTTCTACTTAACCTACAAAACCCAGTTCACCTTTACCACAAAGCCTACTCCCTCCCTATCAGATAGAAAATTGTCTCCCCCTATAGACGCCAAGTCCCGCAAAGTCAGGGGCCACTTAATTTATGTTAGTATCTGCTACCCCTCCTGATTCCATTCACTGCTATTTACATTTCTTTCAATCCAGGAAACTCCCATTCACTGCAGCCTCCCATATAGGTGGGCCCTGAGAGCCAGGAAAGGGAAGTCAGAAGGAGAATGGGTACCAGCGCTCACTGGGGACCACTAGGGCCCCAGAACTGAAGAGACAAAGAGTAGGACAGCGGCCTCTCACCCGGGAGCACCTCCCTGCTTCCAAAGCACTTTCCTCCATCCTCTCACTGGCTTCGGCGTGTGCCGGCTCTTACACGCGCACGCACGGCCCAGATGCACGCCTGTCACCTGTGCGCAGAGACCCACCCCGTGTCAGGACGCCCGATCCCGAGGCCAGCGCCTTCGGTCCGCTCCGTGCAGGCGTGATGCCAGGACCCCATTCAGCCACACAGGGCGGGGGTCCCCCCATTCTCCAGAAGGAGAAACGGGGCCTAGGGGGTGGGGGGAGCACACTGCCAAGGTCACAGAAGTGGGGGGCGAGTCAGCAGGGGTTGGAATCTGGGCCGGTTGGACACGAAACCGTTTCCACCAGGCACGTGGTCTCCACAGCAGCAACATAATCTATCAACAGTTACTCATTAAGTGCCCTCTCTCTCCCTGCTCTTACTCTCCTTCCCGCCCCCTTCCCCCGCACTGCTGCTCCTTTGACTCTACCCACCACCCCAAAGGCAGCTCTGGCAAAGGAGGAGGGGGCAGGAAAGACCCTTCCCTCCGCACCCCGTCCTTCCCTTGCCGTCCCCCCAGGGTCCAGCCTTCCCACCGGGAGGAGGTGACGTGGGTGGTGGGAGCCCCAGGACTTCTTCTCCCCATGACCTCTGCGCAGGG
>PVIY010047999.1:0-17544 GCA_004026745.1 Myrmecophaga tridactyla | reverse complement strand
ACCTCCAGGATAACCTCTCGACTCTGTTTGGAATCTCTCAGCCATTGACACTTAGTCTCATTTCACTCTTCCCCCTTTGGTCGAGAAGGTTCTCTCAATCCCTTGATGTTAATTCTCAGCTCATTCTAGGATTTTTCTCAGTCCCTTGATGCTGAGTCTCAGCTCATTCCAGGATCTCTGTCCCACATTGCCAGGAAGGCCCACACCCCTGGGAGTCATGTCCCACGCAGAGAGGGGGAGGGTGGTGAGACTGCTCATCATGTTGGCTGGAGAGAGAGACCACATCTGAGCAACAAAAGAGGCTCTCTTGGGGGTGACTCTTAGGCCTAAATTTTAAGTAGACTTGACCTATCCTTTGTGGGGTTAAGTTTCATATGAACAAACCCCAAGATTGGGGCCTCAGCCTATAGCTTTGGTTGTCCACACTGCTTGTGAGAATATCAAGAATTCAACTTGGGGAAGTTGAATTTCTCTCCGCTCTCACCATTCCACAAAGGGGGCTTGCAAATACTTTTCCAGTCACTGATCAAATCATTCTGGGATTCATCGGGGCATCACCCTGGACAAACCAACAAAATCTCATGTGCTACCTGAGATTCCAAGTACTTATGATATTCAATCAAACTATCTACATGAGATGTAGTAGTTTTTAAGACATAGGTAGTCGCAACCTTTTATAAAGTGTGACTTTTGCAGTCAGAAGATCTGAGTCTGGTTTAAAATCGAATCCTATATCTTAAAAGCCAATTAATTTTGGTTCAAAATCTAATCCTGTATCTTACAAGCTAACTAATTTCTGACTTGTAGGATGGATAAGAGTAAATAATGTTGTCCATTGCAATTAGTAATACAATACAATCAACAAAAATGAATTATTACAGTGACTCTAATTTCCATTTTTGTGCTTAGAGAGATTCACTCTGTGAGCTCATCTCCTTGCTCTTTACTGAATGTGAAGCTGGCTGACTAAAAGAGAAGAGTTTCAATGTTGGAGCCTTCTTTTCTTCTACATGACATATAATCTCTCCTACCAGTAACTCTGTGAGAGCTGAGGACTTAAAAACAAGATTGACACAGGATTTATGCAACTTCTCTACTTTTAATAGTATCTTGTAAAAGACACACCACTACCTACAATTCTAAGCCATTTCCTGGAATGGGGGAATTTGCTGAAATCCTGAATCCTCTTAGTATGTCAACATTTTAATCTTCACATTTACCAGGGAAAAATTATAGCCTTACGAATACAAAGGTATAGCGATTCAAAATCAATTGAAAATTCAGAATCCTTGATGAAACTCGGGAGTCTCACTTAACCATTTTCTTTAGGGTATATGCTGTAAGATCTGCTTATATTGACCTGGTTCCAGCTTGAGTAACCGATCTTATGCCAAATTATGCCCTACAACTAAACAGATTTTAGTAAAATTTCAATATGTTTCCATCTGATTTGCAATTTAACATAAGTGACCTCAAATTTCCCATCACTAAGATAAGAGGAAAGCTAAAGATGCTTGAATTATTTAAAGATTTAAGTTATGATATAATCAAAATTACTTCAAAATTATGTATTTATTTGCACATTGTATCTGAATGTTCATATATACTTACTTATTTTCTCAGGCTCATTATTTTCTAGGACTATTTCCTTTTTCAGGACAACTAACATCATTTTGCTCAATAATGCTGACGTACACAAATGGCTGGGTAGTTTCTTTGTATCTTGTTCTTTAATATCTGTTTTGAAAGACTCATAATTCAAACTCAATCTTCCTTCTAAAAGAGGTCTATGTAGCCACTGAAAAAAGAACATACTAAACTGTACACATCAGTAGACAGTCTAAATTTTGTACTACCTGCACTATTCATGTTAGAAACAATAACAAAGTTATTCTATTAGAATATCTAGTTTATTACTAAAACCACAGAAACCTAGCAGTTTGGTTTCTACTACAGGTAATTATCAATATGTGTATTTCTTTAAGATTCCTTAAGGATAGACTTAGCTAGGTTTTATTCATCTTTGTACCATGGATCCTGCCAATGTCTAATGATGCCCTGCAAATAGCAACCATTCATTGTATGAGTATTCAGAGATATAAAGGCAAAGTTAGACACTCATTTCATTTATTTTTTTCTTCCCCAGAATAAAATAAAAATATTCAAGCTTGCATGAGATCCAAACTTCACAATGAGATATATATTCTCCAATCTCAGACATACCTGCATAGGAAGAGAATGTCTCATCTTTTCCCATTCACTGTTGCTTGGCATTACATTTCCAATATAAACTTCCAAAAGATAAGGATCTTCACTCTCTATAAGTGTATTCAATAAATCATCAACAGTAGACAAGAGGACTTGAAGACTGAAAATAATGCAAATAACTTACTGTTGTAGTTATACTAAACTAATTTGAGCACCCTGGTACACATTAAATACCTATGGCAGATAACAGACCACCTGATCAAAAAGACAGATAAAAATACAAGTAATGACTTCACCTCCCAGACACACACACATAGTTAAATTCAAGATTTAATCTAACATTTATGATCTGAAATCCATTATTCTCTCTCATAATGAAGAGGACCTGAACTGCTTCAGATCAAATATTTCTGGAATATAACCACCTCACTCTAAGAAAAGAGCATGATAATCAAAAAGATTTGACCAATACCAATAGCTTCTAAATGCATTCTCAATTTTTACTTTTATTATAGAGATTTAGATATGAGATACGAAATATATTTGCAAATCAATGCCTTAAAACAGTAGATACTGGACACCAAAAAATAAAACCACCAAGGACAAACATTATGTGTAGCGGCCAAAGAGAACTCATGGTTGTAATCCACACTAGCCTACCACCTCACTGACCATAAATTAGGAGTCCAGTGGGATGTATTACCACAAGCCCTTCCTCAATTAAGTGATAATTTAAATGGAAGATCATTAAAATAAAATCCTTTTGGAAAAACATGACTATCTGGATCTTCTCTTAAATTCCTAAAGATTTTCTACATAACAAGCCACTTTTTCATAGGCACTCACACAAATCATGAACTCTTATTGAAGGATAATGAACAAGTATAAAAGAGATACTGTGCAACTGAGTACAAAAAGGTTACCTTTTGATATCCAAAGATGAAGACTGAACCTGGTTCTTGAGCCACAGCGCAGACAAACGTAGGAAGGAACTCTGTTTATATGTATTGTCAATTTGATGAACCAATAAATTTACACCAGAGAGCCAAGTGTTTTTCAGTTTACAGATAAGCAAGTCTAAAATCAAAATGTCAACAGGAATTTGTAATTCCAACGAATTAACTCTATCCAGTATAAAATGTCTGAAAGAATTCATTGCAGTTCTGGTATTTTTAAAATACCAGTTAAAAAGAAAATAAAGTTAAATTCAATTGCCAAAACGAAAACAATTGTATCATTAACATGAAATAATATAAGCTGGATCATGCTATATAAATGTAAAAATGGTAAGATTTTAAAAGGTAGTTTTTTCTGCTCTGAGCTTATTCACAAAAGTGCTATCCTTTTAGAGATGTGAAAAATTATTAAATGTTTTCCAACCAGAGGAACTAGCCCTGAAGAAAGGGTTGGGAGATGAGGGTTCTTTATCAAAACTATCCTTTTTTATTATTTTATATATAATTCTGAATTAACTGACTATAGACCTTAAAAAGGCAATCTCAATTTCATTGGGATTTTATGAAACTGCAAGTTTTAACAAGAAAAAAAAGATGTTACTATCTTCTTTCTATAAATGAAGAGACTGAAGCATCAAAAAATTAAATCTGCCAAAACTACTAAGTGGAAGGGCTATGATTCCAACTCATCTATCATCGTCTCTTCCAAAACTGTTTCCTTGATATCAAGTAAGACCTTTAGACAGAGTATCTACATGCATCTTTAAATTGGTTTCTAAGGCAGAAAGTGTACAGGATTTGTAATCCTTTACTTAAAATAATTAATACTTTCAAACAAGTTATTATTCAACAGATAAAGCCTGGGCACTTACACTCACTATGAAGGTCAAAGCCGGAGATTCCCAACAAAATATCTGAGCAGTAGGCTATTACCTGGCAAATGTGTTTTTTCTTTGTTCTGAGCACACAACTGAAAGAGAGTTAATAACAAATCTTCAGATGATGGCATTAGCAAGCATCCTTTTGCTGAACTGAAATAGTTATAGGCCACATCACAGATAAAAGACACTGATGAGTCATTATTTTCAGCTTCTGATAATTTCTTTGTTTTGGATAAAGTTTCATGAAGTTTAACAATGATTCTTTCAACATATACTTCTCCAATTAAGTAATCTAGAAAAAAAAATCCAAACACACAAAAAATAAAAACTATTAACAGTGTATTTTTTTTTTTTTTTTTTTTGACGTGGGCAGGCACCGGAAATTGAACTCAGGTCTCCAGCATGGCAGGTGATAACTCTGCCACTGAGCCACGGTTGCCCACACTAACAGTGTATTTTTGAATACCTTACTTTGGGTTAATAACTTTACATATGCTAAAAAAAAAAAAAAAGTCAATGTAACAGACAAAAGGAAAAATCACATCAACAAATCAATCTGTTCTCTCACACAAAAAAGTCTACAGGTAAAAAAGCAGTTTTAACTTAAGTAAAAAACAACAAAGCTCTACAAAATAAGAGCAGTAGAATTTAAAACTAAAAATATTAAATATTTTCCAAGTCATGCTACAAAATTAATACATATTATGGTGTTTACAAAATTAAGAAGATGAAATGATCAAGTCTTACTATGGAATCCCCTCAAAAGGTAAAAAGGAAAATAAAAGTCGTATTTTTGCCTACCATTGTTAACATGTTGAGATAATACCAAACTTAGAAGAGTCCATTTTTCAGAGAAGTAAGATTCTGAAGATATTGTAGATTCCAAGCCCTTATTACATAAGTGATTTGTCAAAGATACCAATTTCTCTCCAAGGATATCTCCTTTTAGCCAAAGAGTTACTAAAGCATGTTTTTCTGGACTAGCACATGCCTAAAAACATAAAATTAAACCAAACATTAGAAAACCAAAAAGTCTATCTACCCAAAATATTATTTGTGTGATATCTTTGTAACACTCCCCCCCTCCAACAAAAACACTATCTTCTACTCTTCCTCCTCCTAAAATTACAGGAAGGTTGGTATCTTCCTTGTCCCCTGTAAGACTTGCTTATGTCCAACTCCACGCTTTGCTCATGCTATCGACCCTACCATAAATATAAGCCCTCTTATTTACATATCAAAATCCCATCCACTCTTCAAAAATCAGTATAAATCCCACCTTCTTTATGAAGTCTCCCCTTCCACTCCAGGCCACACTAAGTGCTGCTTTCCTCTGAATTTCTAAAGCACTTATTGGATTGTGTTATTATTTAAATGGTTCATCTGTGTATGTATGCTTGTCTTTCCAATGAGACTGTAAGTTTCTTGAGGGCAGAGATTGTCTTAAACTTCTTTGATACCTGCTATCAACACTACAGAACATATCTGCAGTAACAAATGGATGAACTTTGAAGAGTGATTTATAAATACTCTACAGAGAATATTTCTGTCCATTAATTTTTATTAAAGAATACTTAATGTGAAACAATGATAAATTAACCTGAACAATGGGAATTATTATTATTTCCTCAAATTATCTGAAAAAAAGTCACTGGGGCCTGGTATCTGACTGCAGTTGGTTTATTTTCATGGGGTGAGTAAGCAAGGGGGAAAAAACTGCAAATCCACCCCAAAAGCATGCTGATCCATATTCCAAGAGCTTCTTTTGCTTTAAGGGATAAGAAGAAAGGAATCTGCAACTTGGTTCATTTCAAAGCAATCTGGAAAAAAAAAATTCAAGCAAGGATTGGGTAGTAGTACATGAAAAACTGTTCATGTTTTTACTTAAAAAATCTGTAGAGCTTATATTTTAGCCCAAGCTTTACCACTAAACTAATCCATGACCTTGGAAAAATCTCTTAAACAACCTGGGCCTATTTACTAACTTGAAAAATGAAAAGATTAACCTACAAAACACCTAAGTTCCTTTCCTTTTTCAAAAATTAAGTTTATTTTCTTAAAAAGCTGATTTTAGGACTCTGCTCATAAACTATTAGGTTGTATTTAAAAAAAAGAAAGAAAGAAAAGCTACTTTATACTCTATACGGCTGTAATACTCTCCTCTCTAACATGGCTCAGCAAATACAAAGCAAGTTATTTTACTGAACCTTAGTAGGGAAAATAAATTGAGTAAAATACCTCTTGTGTTAACATGATATGTGGTTCAACTTCTCAATGTATTAACGTGTTAACAAAGAATGTTTCTAGCTATACAGAGATGGAGAGGACAGTTTGTCATGGAAATACAGGAGACAAACACTGGCTATGAACTTTCAAACACTGCCCACGGAGAGGATATTCTTTTCAAGCAGATGAGAGTATCTGGACCACCCGGCAGGTTTATCCCAAAGTTGGAGATGGAAACATCAGTCTACTCATATCAAATTATTAACTACCCTTGCTCTGATTCCAGGCCTACCAAGCAGCCTGCTGTTAATTTGGTTTTTCATGGAGCCTACCTAAGGGTGAGAAGGCACTAGATAAACTAATATAACTAATGTGTCTATTTGTAAAAATAAATTTGTAAATTATAAAGTTATCTCATTTTATAAAATATAAAAATAATTAAAAATGCTAAAAATAGGAAGATTATTATAGTCATAATATTTCTATAGTTGAAAAAGATTTAGTTATATAATTTATATCTTCATTAGGAAAGAATACTTAAGGCATTTTTAAAAAATATCTAAGTTGTTTTGATTTCTTTTCATCATTCTTATCACTAATTTTCTTATTTAGTCAAGGGGCAATTATACTAAGGCCAGAAGATTTTAATTTGCAGAGTAGGGCAAACTGAAATTCCTAATGTGCTCTAGCCAAAGGTAGGATAAGAGTAGAAACTGTGGCCTTAGTTTAAAATATAATAAAATGTTTAAATCTCTATATGTTACCTGCTAGGGAAGGAACATCCAATACTCCTAACTAGAAATATAATACTACAGAAAGGTAAATACCAAATGTTTTTGAAAATAATGGGAAGTTACAATAAGAAGTTCTCTAATGTACACAGCTGACTAGTAGACTAGTGTGTGAATATGACTGAGGTTTAATTCTTCTGTATCTATAAATACAGAAAAAATAAAATTGCTAAGATACCTTTTCAATAACCTGAAGAAGAGAATTCCACTTCAGATCCACCTGAAAGAGGAAAAAGAGATACAATTTGCTAGAAAGAACAGCAAAACATTTAAAAAGTAATGAAGTCAGGGTGGTGCAACAGTGGCTCAGTGGCAGAATTCTCACCTGCCATGCAAGATACCGGGTTCAATTCCCTGGTACCTGCCCAAGCCAAAAAAGAAAACCAAAAAACAAACAACAAAAAAAGGACTGAAGTCACCATGGAACCAACAAAAAACTGGAACTTTCTAACCTAGGTACTGCAGTTAAAAAACATTAATGAGAAAACTCACTCTTTCATTACCAAGCTTTATCATCTTAACATACTTATTAAGCATCTACCCAACAGTCTCAGACACGTCCCAAATCATAATTGTGAGTATATTATTTACCTTTAAATTGAAATTCCTAGTCAAAAATACCCAAAAATAACCCCCATGAAGGTCTCAATCTACTGATACATTATTAAAATAATTGTACCAATGTAAACTATTCTAGTTTAAGAAGATATACTATACCTCAGTTAAATCATCCAAGACATCCTTTCTTTCCATATTGTCTTCACAACAACAGAGAGCACTGTACAAAATGTCCACCAGGAAACCAGCATCCTTTCTTTGATCTTCATTTAGCCAACTTATCAGTTTCTGATATAAAAACTGCACTGCAGGATTTTTTTGCACAAGTTTAGCTATTTCAAGAGGTTTTGCTTTGACAATACTCTTTTTTTCATCACCTAATAGCATTTTAAATACCTGGCCTGAAGAGAAGGAGTTGAGCAGAGTGGAAAGAAACCTTAGATGTTGCTCTGACTTTTGTTCATTGACATAATTAATACTCATCTTTGCTAGTTTACAGACTAAGTCTTCCAAAGGTTTTTTCCTTAGTGGAGATAAATGATCTGAAGGATTAAGAGTGAGATAAGGTTCAGTCATTAACTCAGAGCCTTCACTGCTCTCTCCTTCTGAGGACAAACATTTTTCATTCTCCTTATTACTTTCAGATATCTCATCAGCAAATCTGACCTTACAAACTTTTTTTTTACTTGACTTCAATGAGCTCTTTGGCTTTTGAAGGACCTGTAATAGGCTAGAAACACCCAATACAGACTTAACATCAGCTTCTGATTCATTAATTTTCTCAACACAGATCTCTGACAGTCTTTCCCAAAAATTCAGCAGCACTTTTTCCAAGTTGTGAGCTGTTTTATCATCTCTTTCAATGTCTACCTTGGCTTCCCAGGAACTTAAAGTTTCTGCTAAATGGTTAAATAGTTGCCCATTTTGCAATCTTGGGTCTTTGAGAACTGCATCAATAGAAGGAATCAACTGAAAGAGAAGGTAAGGAATATAAAAATTAATTTCTCAAGAGAAATAAAATTGAAGGTAATATAATAATACATATAATAATATTAAAAAATTAAAAAGTTTTTAATTTCATATTATTTAAAAAGTGAGTAACATGAATTCTTCCCTTGAACTGAAAGAATGTTAATCAGAAAATCATTTTTGTACCATACAAAGAATTTATTGATTTAACTGCATTCCACCTAAACTGCTTCTTTTTTATGATATAATGGGCAAAGGTTCTTGGTTATTAAGAAATAATCCAGGTTTCTGAGCTTATTCAAGTTTTTTTTAAGAGGCAAATCTAAGATATGAGACTATAAGCCAATATGAAACACACCTATGGTCTATAGAATTCAGAGCCCTTTTACTTACATAACAAAGTTAAGAAAAGGTAAACATTTAAGACATCAATCAGGGACTTGGGCTTCTGTAACCTCATTAATCAATCTCTCACTGTAAGGAACCATATTCCAGAATCTGCTCTTATCACTGTTCTAAAAGCCAAGCCCAATTATCCACAAAAGAATTACTGTTACTTGAATATTTTAAGATAAATAAGGTGTTTATTGCATAATTTCAACTGAATACAAAAGTTCCAAATAACATCTTCCAAATTTGCATATCTCTAGAAGATCCAGGGTTATTATATCCAGAAATAATCCAAGAATAATCCTTAGGCAATATTTAGGCTAGTAACTGAGTATATACAGTTTCTATTTATCTGTTCAGAAATATTCCTCACTCAATTTGCGAATTATAGAAATGAAATCTTTACAAAGAATGTAATTAATAAAAATGGCAATAAGACATAATAAAGAGCTGCTGAATTTTACATTATAAATACCTGATCATTAACGAGCATCTCTTCAATCTCTTCCTCACCTAAGTTTTGCTGCATTATAAAACGTAAGCATTCAAAAAAGGCAGCTATTACTGCTGAGCACTCTGAAAAGCTGGTTTTGATTCTTTCTGTTGAGAGCCTAAGAAATAATTAATAACTGTGGCTTATTCTTTTATAAGCAAGCCAGAAGTCACCAAAATAAAGACAATGAAAAAACATACTAAAATTAGAGATATACTTTTTATATAGTTTTAACATTAAAAACAAAGAACAACTTATACACAGTTTGATTGGAACCGGAACCTCTTGAAGAATTGTGAAAGAAAGCATATTTTCTAAAATGTTTTGGCAAAGCAAAAGAAAAAAGACATTTTCCATTCATGAACCAACCCACCTGCAAACTTGAAAGAGAAACTTTAGATGAATAAAGATAATGTAGTAAAAAAAATTTTGTAATCATTAATAAAACTATATATCTTAAATTAAGTCCAACAAAATGCCAAACAGCTATAATATTTAACTTCATGGAATTTTTAAAACTTCACTAGCTCATTTCCTGCATTTGGGCCTTTGTATTCATCAATATACAAAAACAAATGGGTCGGGAAGGCAACGGTGGCTCAATGGCAGGATTTTCTCCATCCATGCCAAAGAGCTGGCTTGATTCCCGGAGCCTGTCCATGCCAAAAAACAAACAAATGGGTCATCTGAATAATGGCCTATTTCCATGTAAGGGCCTTACCATATTTATCAAATTGTCTACTGTATACTACGCCACTAAGACTTGAAAGTTGCCAAAAAAAAATTCCAATTTTATTTCTTGAAAATTCTGAAATGAACTTTGAAACTTTGAAATTTTGTTTAGTGAACAGCAAAACAATTTGGGGAAATTTAAATAAGAACAATAATAATTAATGTTATCCTACCCATTTATGGCAATAAGAAAATCCCCTGTGCTTTAAAAACAAGAACTTGAATTCCTTACCCTGCAACAACAGAAGTGAGGAAATTTTTGAAGAAATCCAACTTTGGAACGATGATGGACTGTGGAAGTTTGCTGATAAATGGCAGAAGATAAGGATATATAATAGTAGCCAGACCTCGACCACCTTCACGAACCAAAGTAGAGAGCTTGGGAAACACACTTTTTTTTGCATTTACATGAAGCCAACAGTCCTAACCAGAGAGAAGAATGCAACAGTAATTAGAAATCATAAAAAATACTTTTCCCAATTAAGAGAAAAGACATGGCCTCTCAAAATTAAAAGTTAATTTTATTTAAAAAGGCCATAATCTCTAACCATTATTAAAACCTAAAATTCTGAAACTACAAGAAATTTATTATATACAGTAATCATGTTCCATATGTTTATGGGACAATATTGACTAGAAATAATTATTTGACTTAAAGTTTTTATAGGAAAGCAGCTTTCTAAATGGGGTAGTAATATTTAACCTTAAATATAAGATTTAGATATGCTAGCTGAATTGGGCCACATATGCTTTAAGAAATAACGACTGAATAAACAGAAAAAGTAAAATAAAAACTTTATTCCATTTTATAATCAGTTTAAAGTTTATACCAAGTTCTGAATTAAAATATTCTACTGTCAAGAAAGAACTGTTAAAGTAAGTAATTGATATTTTAATCTCATAGGCTGACATGATATCTAAGGTTTCTAAAATTCAACACAGAAAATAAGTATTCCCAAATGCACGGATATACCTCTCTTACATACCTCAATAGTTGTAAGTGCATAAAGGACAGCTTCCCAGAGTGCTGGGCACACAATGGGGTCACTGTCATCAATGCTAAGTAAAACAGATGGGCTCACTTTGGACGCTTCCTCATTCATCAACTGTGGAATACGCTGGCACAAAGCAGAAACTAACTCAAAATAAGCTGAGCGGATCTAAAAGAATAGAAAGCTGTATTAAGTTAAAATCTAGGGTGCACAGGTAGCTCAGTGGTAGAATGCTTGCCTTCCATATGGGAGACCTGGATTCAATTCCCAGACCATGCAACCAAAAAAAATAATTAAAAAATTAAAAAATTGAAACTCAGTAAAATCCACAACAAAGCTCCTAGAACTAATAAATGAAATTAGCAAAGTGATGGGATATAAGATAACACCCAAAAGATGGCTGGGGCTTATTGTAAAGGGTCCTAGATTGTAAGCTCTTACAGTAGTCACGCATATTCATGAGGTATAACTGTTAATTCTAAATTCAGAGATAGTAAGCTGTTTGTAATTAACATGGTCTTTCCCAGAAACTTTTTTGAGTACTTATGTGACACCTAAGACTCAGAGTTAGAGCTCTAAAGCTATGAAAGTGAGCAGTACCCATACTGTTTAAAAAGTGGAAAAAGGGATCAGACTTCAACTAGAGATATGAATGAAGCTGATATGGATAGGACTAAGGTATACTAGAAGACTGGGTAAAGGATGATATCGTCCATATTATAAAACCTCAACTTCTGGATGAGGCTAAAGGGTAAGATGTTTATTTGGTGCAAAATTTATATTTTGGTAATGCATTTCCTAATTGAACTTTTATGGTCAGTTTAGTTGAACACCATAAGTACATGGAATCTTGAGTAGCGAGTGAGAGTTTATCGGTTTGTCCAGGTCAGTGTGATGCCCCAATAAATTCCAGAGCGATTTGGGCAGTGAATAAAGAAGTATTTGCAAAGTCCCCTTGGGAGAATGGGGAGAAAGAAAGAAATATGCAGCTTCCCCATTTGAAGAATTTCTAATACTTTCGCAAGCAGTGGGGACACCAAATCAACTGGCCGAGCCCTCGATCTTGGGGTTCACCCCTATAAAACTTCTTCCTGCAAAGAACAGGCTAAACCTACTTAAAATTAGGCCTAAGAGTTACCCCCAGAGAAACTCTTTTGTTGTTCAGATGTGGCCTCTCTCTCTAAACCAACTCACTGCCTTTCCTCCTACCTGGGATATGACTCCTAGGGTGTAAATCTCCCTGGTAACGTGGGACAGAAAGCCTGTGGTAAGCCAGGACTTAGCATCAAGAGATCAAGAAAGCGTTCTTGACCAAAAGGGGGAAGAAACGAAAGAAAATGAGAAAAAATAAAGTTTCAGTGGCTGAGAGATTTCAAACAGAGTTGAGAGGTTATTCTCCAGGTTATTCTTACGTAATATATAGACATCCCTTTTTAGTTTATGGTATTTTGGAGTAGCTAGAGGGAAGTATCTGAAACTGCTGAGCTGTGTTCCAGTTACCTAGATTCTTGAAGACAATTATATAAAGACTTAACATTCACAACGTGACTGTGTGACTTTGAGAACCTTGTATCTGATGCTCCTTATATCTAGGGTATGGACAGATGAGTAAAAAATATGGATATAAATAAATAAATAAAAAATAGGGGGGACAGGGGTAAAATAAATTGGGTAGATGGAAACACTAGTGTTCAATGAGAGGGAGGGGTAAGGTATATGGTCTGTATGAGTTTTTTCTTTCTTCTTTTTATATCTTTTTCTGGAGTGATGCAAGTGTTCTAAAAAATGATCATGGTGATGAATACACAACTATGTGATGATATTGTGAGCCACTGATTATGCACCATGTATAGAATGTGTGTGAAGATTTTTTCAATTAAAAAAATCAGTAGTATTTATATACAGAAGCAATGAACAATCAGAAGAAATTGAGAAAAAAAACTCTATTTACAATAGCAACTGAAATAATCAAATATCTTAGGAATAAATCTAACCAAGGATATAACAGACATACAAAGAAAACTAAAAAATATTGCTAAAAGAAATCAAAGAAAACTAAATAAATGGAAGGGCATTCTGTATTCATGGACTGGAAGATTAAATACATTAAAATGTCAATCCTATCCAAAGTGATTTATAGATTCAACTCAATCCCAATCAAAATTTCAACAATCTTCTTTGTAGAAATGGAAAAGCCAAAATCAAATTTATATGGAAGGATAAGGTACCCAGAATAGCCAAAGCCATCTAGAAAAGGAAGAATAAAGTTGGAGGACTTCCCAATCTTAAAACTTATTAGAAAGACACAGTATTCAAAACAGTATGGTACTGGCACAAGAACAGATATATAAACCAAAGGAATTGAACTGAGAGCTCAGAAATCAATCCCTACATTTATGGCAACTGATTTCAGACAAGAGAGCAAAGACCACTCAACTGGGAAAAACTAGTCTCTTCAACAAAAATGCTGAGAAAACTGGATTTCCATATGCAAAAATAAGGACCCCCTACCTCACACTTTATACAAAAATCAACTCAAATAGAGCAAAGACCTAAATATAAGGGCCAGAGCTATCAAACTCCTACCTGAAAATGTAGGTAAGCATGTTGAGGACCTTGTATTAGGCAATGGTTTCTTAGATGTTACATCCAAAACGCAAACAACAAAAGTCTAGAGGCTCGGTAAACTGGGTTTCTCTATTCTGCCAGCACTTCAGAGACTTTGGGCACCTTAAAAAGCTTCAGAGAGACTTTTTACAGTTCCATATCCAGACATCTGACAAGGTGAATGGGTCAACAAGGGGTAAAAGTGGATCAGGGAGTAAATATGACAGTTTGAGTCCCCTTGGTCCTGGCTTCAAGACATGCTCCTGCTTCTAGAACGATCCCCTTACTCTGACCCACCTCTACACTTTTGTTTCCTGGGTACCATGCTATATGAGGCATAAGCCCTGATTTAAATTTGTCTGTTGAGTACACTCCTAGAAAATGAATGATCTAACAATTAAGTGGTATTTAATGAAATTTAGTAGACCTGTTTAAGTGCTAGCCAGTGTGTTACCTAGTTATATCAAGAATGTAATGCTTGTTTCATTGTTAATTGGTGTGTTAAGCGTTTAAAGGCAGTTTAATTGCTAGCTGGTGTGTTCAGTCTAGTTATTAATTGGTGTGCTACTTAAATATAATAAGTGTTAAGTGTGTTTAAATTTGTTAGCTGGCACATGAAAAGATGCTCAACTTCCCTGGCTATTAGGGAAATGCAAAGCAAAACCACAAGAAGATATCATCTTGCACCCACCAGAATGGCCATTATCAATAAAACACAAAACGACAAGTGCTAGAGAGGATGTAGAGAAAGAGGCATACTTACCCATTGTTGGTGGGAATGTCAAATGGTACAACTGCCGTGGAAGGCAGTTTGGCGGTTCATTAGGAAGCTAAATACAGAATTGCCATATGACCCGGCAATACCATTGTTAGGTATCTACTCAGAGGACATAAGGGCAAAGACACAAACAGACATTTGCACACCAATGTTTATAGCAGCATTATTTACAATTACAAAGAGATGGAAACAGCCAAAATGTCTATCAACAGATGAGTGGCTAAACAAACTGTGGTATACACATACGATGGAATATTATGCAGCCGTAAGACAGAATAAAGTTATGAAGTATGTAACAACATGGATGGGCCTTAAGGACATTATGCTGAGTGAGATTAGCCAGAAACAAAAGGACAAATACTGTATGGTCTCACTGATATGAACTGACATTAGTGAAAAAACTTGGAGAATTTCATTGGTAACAGAGATCATCAGGAGATAGAAATAGGGTAAGATATTGGGTAACTGGAGCTGAAAGGATACAGATTGTGCAACAGGACTGACTCTAAAAACTCAGAAATGGATAGCACAATACTACCTAACTGTAATACAATAATGTTAGTACGCTGAATGTGAGAATGATAGAGGGAGGAGGGCTGGGGGCACAAATGAAATAAGAAAGAAAGATAGACAACAAAGACTGAGATGGTATAATCTAAGAATGCCTAGAGTGTATAATGATAGTGACTAAATGTACAAATTTTAAAAAATTGTTTTTGCATGAGGAAGAACACAGGAATGTCACTACTGCAGGGTGTTAAAAATTGATAGTAATTAATATTTTAAAATTTTAACTTATGTGTGAGACTAAAGCAAAAAATATTTATTTGGTACAAAATTTATATTTTAACTAGTGCATTTCCTAATATAACTTATGTAAGACAGCTTAATTGAACACCATAAGTACATGGAACCTTGAGTAGGGCATGAGGTTTTGTTGGTTTGTCCAGAGTGATGCCCTGATAAATCACAGAATGATTTGAACAGTGAATAAAAAAGTATTTGCAATGTTCCAAGAAATGATCGTAATGATGACTATGCAACTGTGTGATGATATTTGTGAATTACTGATTATAAATGTAGAACGGAATGATCAAAATAGGAATGTTTGCGTTTGTTACGTGTTTTTTGGTATTTAAAAATAAATAAATAAATAAATAAGCCAAAAAAAAAAAAAGTACTTGCAAAGTCTCCTTGGGGAATGGTGAGAAAGGGGGAAAATTCAACTTCCCCAAGTTGAATTCTTGATATTCTCACAAGCAGTGCGGACAAGCAAAGCTATAGGCTGAGCTCCCAATCTTGGGGTTTGTTCATATGAAACTTAACCCCACAAAGGATAGGTCAAGCCTACTTAAAATTAGGCCTAAGAGTCACCCCCAAGAGAATCTCTTCTGTTGCGCAGATGTGGCCTCTCTCTCCAGCCAACACAACAAGCAAACTCACTGTCCTCTCCCCATCTATGTGGGACATGATTCTCAAGGGTGTGGACCTTCCTGGCAATGTGGGGCAGAAATTCTAAAATGAGCTGAGACTCAGGATCAAGGGATTGAGAAAACCTTCTTGACCAAAAGGGGGAAGAGCGAAATGAGACAAAATAAAGTGTCAATGGCTGAGAGATTCCAAACAGAGTCGAGAGGTTATCCTGGAGGTTATTCTTATGCATTAAACAGATATCACCTTGTTAGTCAAGATGTAATGGAGAGGCTGGAGGGAACTGCCTGAAAATGTAGAGCTGTGTTCCAGTAGCCATGTTTATTGAAGATAACTGTATAATGATAGAGCTTTAACAATGTGACTGTGTGATTGTGAAAACCTTGTTTCTGATGCTCCTTTTATCTACCTTATCAACAGATTAGTAAAATATATGAAATAAAAATAAATAATGGGGGAACAAATGTTAAAATAAACTTAGATTGAAATGCTAGTGTTCAATGAAAGGGAGGGGTAAGTGCTATGATATGTATGAATTTTTTTCTGTTGTCTCTTTATTTCTTTTTCTGAATTGATGCAAATGTTCTAAGAAATGATCATGATGATGAATATGCAACTAAGTGATGATATTGTGAATTACTGATTACATATATTGTTTTATTTTGTTTCTTATTTTTTTAATTAATAAATAAATTTTTAAAAAATTTTTGAACTGAACAAATTTGATTTCATTCGGCCTGGGTATGTTCTCACTAAACATATACAAGGTTACTGATAAAGTAAGCTAGTAATATGAATACATTATCAAAATTCCTCTTAAAACAGCCTAGCTAGATAGGTTCAATTACATAAACTGAGAGATGTACCTGATAATAATTACACGTATATAAAGCTTAATAAAATTTAAAACATGCTAATGCTTCAAACATTTTCTATTTAAGAAATCAGTGAAGTTTAGTAAGAAATATAAATGGAATTTTTTATAACCTTGATTACCTGGATTTCAAAGAATATGGCTTTTGGTTACTCAGCCATTTATTACCTCAGTATGTAGAAGAATTTGAATTTGTAGTGGCTTTATTAATGTCAATATATATATTTTTGTTAGTAAATTCTGTCATAAATAGAGAAAACCTAATTCTTAGCTTCAAAGAGCATATATTCTAGTTAGAGTATACATGTACTAGAGCATAGTATAAGACAGCAGTAATAAAGGAATAAAATGCTGGAAGAATTGAAAAAAGATACATAAAAAATGACCTAAGACCTCATAGAAGAGAGGACATTTGTAAGATCTTTAAGTAGCATTTAATACAGCTCTGAACTAGTTTTTCTTAAAAGTCATAACTTAATTTTGTGAACTAACATATTCCTGGTATTATTTAGAATTTCAGAATAATGTTGAGAAAAATTGGGGATTTTTCTGGATATAAATCTCTTAAATATTAAAGAGCTGATTATATTTTAAACTTGGGGCTTTCTGACCTTTGAAGGGAGTGCTGGATTGAATTGAGACATTTTAAGTATAAACT
>PVIY010047998.1:0-17549 GCA_004026745.1 Myrmecophaga tridactyla | reverse complement strand
CTTTCCTCTGAAGAACTAACAAAATAAATCCCCTTTTATTAAAAGCCAATCCGTCTCTGGTGTGTTACATTCCGGCAGCTAGCAAACTAGAACAGTGGGACAGGACACCCAGGGGTGTGGACCTTCCTGGAAACGTGGGAGAGAAATCCTAGAATGAGCTGAGACTCAGCATCAAGGGATTGAGAAAAACCCTAGAATGAGCTGAGACTCAGCATCAAGGGACTGAGAAAATCTTCTTGACCAAAAAGGGGAAGAGCGAAATGAGACAAAATAAAATGTCAATGGCGGAGAGATTCCAAACAGAGTCGAGAGGGTATCCTGGAGGTTATTCTTATGCATTAAATAGATACCACGTTGTTAGTCAAGATGTAATGGAGAGGCTGGAGGGAAGTGCCTAAAAATGTAGAGCTGTGTTCCAGTAGCCATGTTTCTTGAAGATGATTGTATGATGATACAGCTTTCACAATGTGACTGCGTGATTGTGAAAACCTTCTGTCTGATGCTCCTTTTAGCTACCTTATCAACAGATAAGTAAAACATATGGAATAAAAATAAATAATAGGGAGAACAAATGTTAAAATAAACTTAGATTGAAATGCTAGTCATCAATGAAAGGGAGGGGTAAGGGGTATGGTATGTAAGAATTTTTTTCTGTTGTCTTTTTATTTCTTTTTCTGAATTGATGCAAATGTTCTCAGAAATGATCATGATGATGAATATGCAACTAAGTGATGATATTGTGAATTACTGATTATATATGTAGAACAGAATGATCATATGTTAAGAATGTTTGTGTTTCTTCTTGTCATTTTTTTAATTTAAAAAATAATAAAAAAAAGATATGCTAACTCAAAAGAGAAAAATAAAAGATCTATTCAAACAGAAAATTCTATAAGCCAAAAGTAATAATATAAAATCTTGGATTTTAAACCCAAGATTATACTTGGTTTATATATTAACATAGCTTATATTAACATAGCTTATATAATATATAAACATATATTAACATAGCTTGAGATGTGGACAAGATAAATAAAAGTATGCTAAATCTCCAAAAGGTGCTGTTTTACACTTGACATAACAAATTGAGAAAAGCTGATTAAAGAAAGCTTTGGTAGCCACTAGTGGAATATATGCCTTCCAAATGCTATAAAAAAGATAAAATACAGTCCATATACCAAAAAATAAAAGAAAGAGCAACATTTTTTAAGTAGGAAAAAAACGTTAATGTGTCATATAGAAGACCAGATTAAGAATTATAATGATAATTATATTAACCTCCCCTGTTAAAAAATAAAACTATCGAACTGGGTCAAAAAACAATATATTGCATCTAAAACAAAGCAAAACAAACAGGGTGAGTGCAAAAGAATGGGACGTCTAAATTATTGATCTGATGAAAACAAACATTTCAAACCTGTAATAACTTAAACAGTTACTTAGCTGTTATGTTATGTTATGATTTATATTAATTGCATCAGAAAGATAAACAGGGCAAGTTTTTGAGTCACCAAAAATGTGGCTCACACAACAGCACGCCCAGAATGATTCCACTACCGGCAAATTGTGTGTACATACTCCACCCCCCTTAAAGCACATAGAAGGGTGTCACCAAAACATTGGAAGTGGGTGGCTGCCGTGGCTCAGCAGGCAGAGCTCGGACCTGCCATGATGGAGGTCTGGAGTTCGATCCCTGGTGCCTCCTGCCCATATGCAAATTAAAAATAAAAAAAAAAAACAAACATTGGAAGTGGATCTGGGGAGATTTATGCTTTTGCCTGGGGGTAGGAGGAAGGGGTCTCATTAACTTGAGTTTTCAGCAATGAAAATATAATATATTCACACATTAAAAAACTATCATAAATTTGAAAAAAGAAAACAGTAAGTATGATTCAGTGGTACCTGCCAGAGAATCATTTTCTATTGATAAAGAGTAAAATTGACAGTGAAGATGCAATTCTCATACATTCTAAGAAAGAAGCTACAGAATATCAAAATATATATAAAGGTAAAACTGAAACACAAGGAAAAATTTATAAGAATAAAATACTGAGAAGGCTTTAATAAACATCTAAGCTTCCATCAGATCAAGCAGCCAAAATATAATAATAATAAAGTATTATTATAATTACAAATCTGGATAAGTAGCTTGTCTAGATTATACAATTGCAATATGATTAAATTAATTTAATCAACATATATATGGAATGATACAAGAGAAACAGAAAATATACTCTATTTTTCAGCGCCCTTGGAGCAGTTATAAAAATTGACTTAAAATAGGAAGTTGTTATCACACTCAACTACAATCCTATCAAAACCTTAAAGATTTTTAATGTGAAATAGCAAATTTAAAGTCAATCAAGAAGAAAAATGAGGAAGAATAGCCAAGAACATTTTGAAAAACGTTGAGCAGTGAGTATGGCCTTGCCATATTGGATGTTAAACAGCATCACAAAACTACAACAGCTGAATAGCATCCCACTAGCATAGGAAAACACTGACTAATAGAAGATGGGAATAGACATTCCGAAAGGAGACCCAAATGTGTGTGTGTGTGTGTGTGTGTACCATTCCTATATTGTGCAGCTAACATTTTAAATCAGTGCAGAAAAAATGGATACCTGTAGGAAAGGAAATAAAATTTTCTCTACCTCCTCCCAGAATAAATATTAGCTGAATTAAAGATTTAAATATAAAAATAAAACTATAAAAATACTAGGAGAAAATACAAATGCATATTTTCATAATCTCTTAAATGCAGAAGTTTTTTCTAAGCATGAGCCACAAAGGAAAAAAAAATCTAATTGGTTTACTTTAAAACTTAAATTCTGAACAGCAAACAAGGTTGAAAGGCATAGTTATAAACTCTGAAAATTATTTGCAGCAAATATAGCCAAGATTTAATAGCCTTAATATATAAAGAGTTCATATAAATGAGAAGAAAACACTCCAATAGAAAAAACAGACAAAAGAACTCCAGATGGCCAATTAACACATTTAGATAAAAAAGATCTATCTCACAAATAATCAAGTAAATTAAAATTAACTGAAGAGTTTCATGTCTTTTTTCACCTATTAAACTAGAACTTTTATAAAGGCTAAAGCCCAGTGTTAGTAAGCGTCAACGGGCAAATTCATATTTTTTGTGTTGAACTGTAAATTGGAACAACATTTACAGGGGTTCCAAGGACAAGTTAAAATTCATGTTTCAAACACTTCAAAAATATTCAACTCTTCTTACTCCACAACTTTACTGCTAAGAATTTATTCTAAGGCTAAAGGATTTACAAAGATGTAGAGACAGTGATAATTACTGCAGCATTATTTGTGAGAGCAAGAAAGTAGAAAGAATATAAATGTCCAACAATAGGGACTAGCTACATAAATCACAGTACCTTAAAAATTGTCGAAGATATTGTGAGCCATCGATTGTACATCATATATAGAATGTTTGTATGTCAAGAATGTTTGTATGTTTGTTTGTTGAGGTTTGACAATAAAAATATTTTTAAAAACTGTCAAAGAAAACTACTGATATGAAAATAGACTAATTATACATTGCAAGGTGGGAAAAAAGTAGACAGCAAAACAGTAATGGTCCGATATTTGGGGGAAAAAATGACAATAATGAATGAACATATGTGTTAATAAGCAGGTGGAAAAAAATATTCAGAGAGACATTCGCCAAAATGTTAACGTTGAAGGTAAGGAGAGAATTTCATGTTCTCTTTTGCCAGCCTTTATTTTCTAAGTTTTTCTACAATCAGCATGTACAACTCCTGTAATTATTGTTAAAATAACAATTAAAAATACTATGTCATGCTGGTAATTGTTAAGCTCTTTCTTTTTCAAAGAGCATTGACCTGCAAGGGTTGTTTTCTCCCTAGCGTGGAACCCAGCACCATGAATCCCCATTAATGGAAAGAGATGTGGCTCGCCATCCCCGTGAGGGATACTTTCAGTGGGATGATTACAGCTGCTATGACAACAAGGGGAGGATGTGACGTGGCACAATGATCCAGTGACTGAGATGTTGCCGTCCCAGTGCAGAGCTCTTTGCTGCCAGGTGGAAATCCAGCAGAGAGCTCATTAAGGGCATCTGTTCAGTAATTACTACAAGTTTCCCCTCATCACACATCTAACTATGAAAACAGGCCCACCACAGAACTCCAATTCCTGATTCACTCCTTAATCTCCCACTTCCGTAAAGCTCAGACGGACAGCTACCCGAGATCCAGGGTGAAGTTTCAGCAGTCAGTAAATGCAACCTTGATCAGCAGGGACCAGAAAAGAAGTAGCAGCCTGAGGCTTTTTATTAGAGCCCACATAAACTAAAGGCTCAAGTTGTTCAACAAGGGTCTCTTACATTGCATCTCCATGGCATATTTAAATATTCTAGTTTCCATTAGAGAAAATCTAGCACACCTCTCACCCACAGAAAAGAACGCAAGCAGCAGTGACTCGGTTACACAGCAAGCCAGAGAACCAAATGCAATATTCTAATGGAAAATGAATTCTCCTACAGTGAATATGAAATCCCAAGACCCTCTTTGCACAGCACTAGTACAGCACTTTGCAGAGTAGGGGCAAATGGCAACAATGGAAGGACAGAGGTGGTTTCAGATCCCAATCATATTGCTTACTATTTGGGGCAAGTGGCTTAATTTCCTGTGCCTCAGTTTCCTTACCTGTAAACTGGGAATAATAATGAGTCAAAAGGCTTGCTGGAAGTCAAATATAAAGTTCTAAGTTTAGTGCCGAGAACTCAAATAAAAAGAGTAAGTTCCCCCCAAAAAAATCTTCACTGGAACATTGGACGGATAGCCCGATGAATTCAATGGTCCCTTATTATTTCTTGGCTGGACCAAAGCAAAAGTCTCCTAACTACTCGTGCTGCTAACCATTACATGCATACCCACCATGCTATTTTCATAATGCAGTTCCCTCTACCCAGAATATTCTCAAAATTTCTCTCCTGCCCACTCCATCCTGAACTTCAACCAGTTCAGTAATTCCCAGACATAGCTGGGCTCCATTCCATAACTACAGAATCAGAATCTCCAGAGGCTGGGGCCCAGAAATCTTTAACAAGCTCCCCATTTGGTTCTTTTGCAGCCAGTCTTGACCCCACAGTATTTGAAAACCACTGATCTAGCCAATATCTAACTCTTTAAAACTTGATCCAAGGACCTTTATACATTGTTGGTGAGATTGTAAAACGATGCAGGCACTTTGGAAAAGACTTTGGCAGTTCCTTAAAAATTAAACATAAATTTAACCTATGGCCCAGCAATTTCACTTCTAGGAGTCTACCCAAGAGAATGAAATTATATGTCCACACAAAGACCTGTACAAGAATGTTTATAGCAGCATTGTTCAAAAGAGCCAAAAACTGGTTAACAACCCAAATATCCATCAACTGCTGAATGTTTTAACAAATGTACATATTCCTATAATGGAATACTATCCAACAATAAAAGAACAAAGTACTAACACAGTGATTATTTTACAACCCTGAAAATTTACTAAAAATCTACTAAATGGGTAAATTATATGACATGTAAATTATACCTCAATACAGTGGTATTTTAAAAGGAAGAAAGTCAGGGAAGGAAAGGAAAGAAAAGGGAAAGGAAGGGAAGGGAAAAGGGAAAGGAGGGGAAGAAAGAAAAGGGGAAAAACTGAGTCCAATCCTTTGGCCAACTCCTGCAGACAGTTAGATCTTCTACCTCTATGTTACCATTGTCCTTTATAAATCCTTCAAACAGCACTTGGAACAGGCATGTTATTTTTTAATGTCAGTCTCCCCACAAGCTCACACATTTTTCAAGAATGAGAAAATTGACGAATTGTCTCCTTATATTTGCAGGAGAGTCCGTGGACATTCAACAAATGAAGGAATGAGCAACTAAATGAGCTTTCGGTAGAAATAAACTATAAGAAACATTCTGGCCTAACAGGTTAACTTTACCACCTCACACAGTGTCATAAACCCTCTCATTGGGATGAAAGAGGAAACGTATGTTCCAAAAGAGGATGAAGGAGGGGCCCGTCCTCTGATATCCCCACTGCACAGTCAGGCTCAAAGTAAGTATTTTAGAATTCAAATCCTGGTTTCTCCACTTCCTGGGCAAGTGGAGCCCTTAGATTTTTCAGCTGAAAAGGGAGTGGATTAAATAAGCTAGTGTTTACAAAGTCCTTAGAATAATGCCTGGCATATAGCAAATGCTCAGTAAACATATACACACACACGTGTGTGTGTGTGTGTGCGTGTGTGTGTGTGTGTAGTTGGTGAGGCAGCACTGCCAAAGCAGGCCATGCTACAAAATGCCCAGATAAGTTTCTGCTGGCTTGTTGGGCATTTCATGTCCAATGAGCACCAAAGACAGTCTAGCCACTAAATTGAGGAGAGAGGAAACTGAGTAATTTAAAATGTCCATATATGCAATGACATGTTAAAAAGCAAGTGATAGAGTACCTTATATGATCCCATTTAAATAGAACTACAATAGAATATTATGCGAACCTACATAACAGATGTCATCTCTAGATAATGACATTTTTCTCTCCTGAATTCCTAAAATAAATACGCATCATTTTTACAAGCAAGAGAAATGAATATTGTTATCTTGATGTTAAAAAATGAATTAGGAGAAAGGAGACCTCTGGGCCCCAAGCTACCGCCTACAGTTCTGGCAGCATGAGAATTTATCTGGTTTGTTCCAAAGACAGAGTTAATACTCAGAAGCACACAGGAAGGCCTTAGAATAAGGGCAGAGGGGAAAAGGAGCATGTGCTGTGGGAGGTAGTTACGGCACATTAGCAGGACCACTCAACAAACTCACATTGACTGATCTCCATAGCGCAGCCAGTGTGGGCTTCTGTAAATACTAATCTAACCAGATCACCCTCTGCTTCAAACAGTCACTTGCCTTCCCACTGCTCTTAGGAAGAGGACAAAACCCTTCACAGGGCCTACAAGGCCCCACATAGTCAGACCTCTGCCCTCTTCTTGAGCCACACCCCAGCTGCATTTCCCAGTGGTCATCTCTACCCTTCAGCCACAGCCGCCCGCGACACCTGGATGTTCTCCATCCTCTTCCTCAGATGCAGCTAAAATATGACCTTGTCAGGGACACCCACCCCCGTCACTGCCGGGCATTCCCACAGCACACTGGCCTTTCCATCAGAGGACTTATCACAGTGATAAGGGATGACGTCAGGGCTAGCCTGTCTTGCTGATGTTGTATGCATACTGCCTAAGACAACAGCTATCACACAGTGGGCACTCCAAAAAAAAACTGGGAGAAGTGAAGGATGACAACCCAGGGGCAGGAAGGGGACTGAAAAGTGTGAGCCTGCAGAAACGCAGAGGCCAGGTGATAGAGGGCCTATAAGCCCTTCTATGGAACGTGGATTTGATCCTGCAATGATGGGAAGATACCAAAGGACAGGATCAGTGTGTATTCCAAAAGAATATTTATGCTGTTGCACTGAGAGGAGTTTGATGAGACAGGTGAGTTGAAAGGCAGGAAGACTGAATAGGGAAATTTTGCAATAGACTGGATAAAAGGTGAGGAGAGTCTGAATAAAAGGCAGGGGAGACTGAGGAGAAAGTATGAATAGGAAAGATTTTAGAGAAGAAAAGCCCGCACGACTTGATGACTAATTAGATGAGGTGGGGTGGCAGCACAGTAAAGGAATCTAAGATGGCTTTTCACATGCCATATGTGTATTAATCTGGTTCAGGTGCCTGAGTTTCCCAAAATGTGGAAACAGGATTTGAGTCACCATTCTGAAACAAGACACTTTGACCTCTTGGAACCTCAGTTTCACCATCTATAAAATGGAGCTGCCTTATAGTTCCCTTGCAGTTACTGGTAGATTCAAATGAGTTGATGTTTGGAAAAGTACTTCACAAACTGTAGAGCCATGTCATTATCAGTCATCAACATGAGGGTATCAGCTGGGTTATAACAGCTACATAATCACCACCACCACCCCACAAAAAAACAGCCTTCTTGAAACGTCACTAAGACCAGGCTTAAAACCTTACTCAAGTGAACTAAATTCTGCTTCTTTTTAACTTTTTTCACCATCTTAAACTGTTAGCCTTATGAATGACACAGATGAGAAAGGAAGAAATTGCTTCTTGTTGGAGAGTTGGTTTCTCTGGGGCCTATCAGATGGTGGGGATCTGGTTCTGATCACGGGCCTGCTGGCTCCCTCTTTAAGAGACACTAGACTCCCCTTTATACTTACTGATTTGATAAAATTTGATAAACTGAAGTAACTTCCAACTGTTAGAGAAAGATGAGTCACTAGGCACAGTGGCCTTTCCTGGAAATTGTCAACTAATGACTTTAAAATACAAACAACTTTCCCACTCGCTGCCTAAATCCTGTTGTATGAATTTGGGTTCCCCATGTTCAAGAATCAGAGTCAAACAATACCAGCTCTATCTTAAGGCCGCTCAGAGAGGAAGCTTCTAAAGTGATAGAGGGCCCACACACTTTGTGACAACAGGGTGAAGATCTAAGGCAGTTGAAATACTTTCAGATTTGGCATGAACTCTAGGCAAGGGGAAGAGAAAGGGAAAGGAACTAAGATTTATAAGCACCTGTGGTGGTCTCATGACTGGGTCAGCACTTTTCACATGCTATATGTGTATTAATAATGATATTATTAATCCTACTTTACAGTTAAAGAAAGAAGACTCAGGAAGCTAAAGAAAGTGGTCAAATATTTCAAAAATGATGAGCATCTGAGCTCAGCAATTCACATCCTGATTTGTCCAAAAGTAAAGGTAGGGATAGTCTTTCTACCATATACACCACGTTCATTCTTTGAGATGCTCTCCAATGACCAAGATGCCTGATGAACAAAATAGATAATCCAACAGGTCCAACCCAGTATTTCAACCAAAAAAATAAAAAAGGAAAGAGCACCAGATTGGCTGCCTGGAGACCAGCATCGAAACTCTAACTCACTAACTTGACCTTGGGCAAGTCACATCTACATCCGTAACCTCACTTATGAAAGCTGAATTCAACCATCTATTAAAAACCCCTTCTTAGGGTGGGCCATGGTGGCTCAGCAGGCAGAGTTCTCACCTGCCATGCCGGAGACCCGTATTCGATTCCCGGTGCCTGCCCATGCGAAAAAAAACAAAAACAAAAAACCCTTCTTAAAGGCTAAAGAAATGCTGACAGTTACTAATGAAGCAAGTCCAAGACGGCTGACCCTTTTCCTATTTTCTTCTTCATGCCCACAGAATCACACCTGAGCCACTCAGTGGCATTATCAACAAGAAAGGCAACACAACTTCTGGAGAAGCAGAGAGAAAAAGCAGGAATCAGCAAATCAGTTAATGTGGCTTCCTTTCAGAGAAACAAACCTTGGCAGCATCACATGTGGACTATTACCCATAGATGGAATCTTGGGTGATTTGAATCTTTGTCCAGAAGGACTGGTACTCAAGCCAAGTTCCCGCCACACTCTTGATCCTGCCTGCCAAACAGCTCAGGAAGTGCCAACCAGCTCTCCCCAGAGCAGCTGGCACCAATTAGCCAGTCCCAGCTGGAAGCTCTCGTCAGGCATTCCAGATCCCTGGCCTGGTCGGAAACCTTACACTAAAACAAAGTGTGCCAGCACTCCACATAAGTGACTATTGGGGGCTGTTGGAGTTAGCCAGGTGGCAGGCTGGGGAGCACCTTCCAGGGAAGCAGCTGTGGATCTGGGAGACTTGCCCACACCCCGATTTCAGAACATCCATCATCAGAACCAACAGCAATCAATTATTGGGGGCCGACAGCCTGATGGGTTCTTCCATTCCACATGCTAACCCCAACAACACAACAAAGCAGTAAAATCCTTGCATTACAAAATGGGAGGCAGAATTCCCATTTTACAAATGAGGGACCTGAGGCATAAAGAGCTTAACTAACTTTCAGCCACAGGGACAGGAAGTGTCAGGAGTCTAGAACCAGGTCTTCTGGGTCACTTTTCTTTTACCTAGTGTCCTAGCCTAGGAGAGGTCACCATCTATAAATGGCCTGGCAGTTCTTTGCAAAGCCATCAGAAAGAACACATTTAAACCCAGGCAATGATAGAGGTTGAGGAGAGGGAATATTATGGGGTCCACCATGGGGATCTCCAACAACAAGTGCATGCATGTAGAGATCAATAACCAAAGGCATGAAACTGGATATATTTGGGCAGAAAAATGTCAACTTGGAACAACAGTAAGCAGAAGGCCAGGGTCCTCCTTAAACAGCTTTCCAAGAAAAGCATATATGGATGTTTGATCAAGCAGAATTCCAATTTGGTTATTATTTTTTCATATCAATAACAGTGTAATTATTTCCATAATAATATAACAAACGTTTATACAAAGAGAGCCCACTATGTCCCAGGTGCTGTCCCAGGCACTTTATGTGCCTTAACTCATTTAATTCTCCAACAGCCTAAGAGGTAGATAATATTTTCTCTATGAACACACTGAAATACAGAGAGGTTAGCAACTTGTCCAAGACCATGAAACTAATAAATTTTGAAGCCAAAATTCAAAGCAAGTTAGTCAAGCTCCAGAATCCATGCTCTTAACTTCTGCCACTACTGCCTTCAAATCCAGTGGGCATTTACTAAGCAATATCTATGCTTAGTGTTTCCATATCTGTTACCTATTATGGAATTTATTCTTCATAACAAACAAACCTATTAATTTGAATTGAAGTCTTAAAGCCTGCGTATCTCATCAGAATGGCTTCAACCCTGCAGGAAAGCAGAGACACTTGGAAATCACCTGTCAGTCCACCCCCTCATGCCCAATTCCCTCTAGGGATCGGAAAGCATGAAGGTAAGATAGCTGGAAGACCCAGGCAGCTATGTACTGACTTGCCTGTGGCTCCTTCCTTGAGACTAGCTCAATAGTTATCAAACTTCACTGTGAGGAAGAGTAACTGTACAAAGTTGCATACACAAAACCTATAATACTTCAAGAACAAGTGTGAATGAGAAATCTTCAGTGGTCCTACACACGATGTGCAAGGCATTTTTCACAAGAAATCACCGATAAGCCCCACTTAGCCATTTCCCTCCATCTTCCCCACTGTGGGAAGGCTATGGTAGTCACAAGGACTCAAGGCTCACACCTTCAGGGAACGACAGGAACCTCAAAGGTTTACTCTTCCCTTTCAGATAGAGAAAATGAAGCCCATGTCAAACCCATGCCCTAGGATTTAAGGGCAAGTTAGTTAGGAGTAACCCATCTCCTGATTCTGGGTCGAGCATGTGTTTCCCACTACACTGCACTTTTATTCTCCCATAGCCCTCCCTGCCCTCCCAGTGTCTAGTTCAGTGCTATATTCAATACATATTTATTAATTAATAATACTAGCTAAAAATGTTTGGATGGCTGGTATGTGTCAGGCACTGTACTAGGAGCTTAGGCCAAATTATGACTTCCATGAGCCCTAGACATTAGGCCTTCATGGGCCCTGTGGTGGTCTGGAGCTGTATGCACCCCAGAAAATCATGTTATTAAAACGAACCCATTCCTGTGGGTGTAGACATATGGTAACTAGGACCTTTTGATGAGGTTACTTCAGTTAAGCCATGACCCAGAGAGGGTCTTAATTCTCTTACTGGAGTCCTTTATAAATGTGATGAATACAGAGAAGGAGGGGCCAAAAAGCCACAGAAGCAAGAGGCTGAAAGTAGCGAGACCCAGAAGAAAAGGGAGAGACCAGCAGGTGCCGCCATGTGCCTTGCCATGTAGCAGAGGAGCCAAGGATCACAGGCAGCCAATCTTCAGGAAGAAAGCACTGCCTTGATGATGCCCTGATTTGGATATTTTCTTGGCCTCAAAACTGTAGGTGAATAAACTCCCATTGTTTAAACCCAACCCATTTCATGGTATTTGTTTTAAACAGCCTAGGAAACTAAAACAGGCCCCTCCTCCATTAAAATAAAGTAAAAATATATGTTTTAGGGCTACATTGCTTAAAGAAAAGATATTAATATTTTGTATTAAAACATTGTATTTGACCTACAGATTCCTTTTTCTCTTCTGATTTTAAAAGAAATATTTTCACAGGTCCCTAAAAATATTGGGTGCTACTGTGCGAGATGGATGAGTCTGACCTATTAGAACTCTACTTGCATTATTTTGTTTAATTTCATAAACTAGCAAGGTAGGTATGATTTATTATGTCCGTGTTACCAGTTAGGAAGCTGAACTTTAGCCGTGTAATTCCACCTATCCAATATCACAACAAAAGGAAGATGGGGTTCAGAATATGACAAGTGTGTAGCTCCAGGGTTTGTTATTCTGGATCCTACTAAGTCCGATTTAACCATACTGAACCCCTGGACCTGCTGTGTGCCAGGCTGGATCCCCAAGCCAGGTTTGGGCACCATTCCTGCAATGCCATTCTCCCCACTACACCTAGCTTTCCCACGGCTGCAGGTGGACTCTGCCATTTGCTCAGGCAGGCAAGCAGACATACTGGACACATCACGTGGACCAGGGCAGTTGCCAGCCCTGGAGGGCAGGGCAGGAAGGCACCCAGTGCACAGTTTCCTCTTGTTCCTGTGGTGTCAGGGGCCAGCACAGGCTTACGGGGCATCTTGGCTGCTGCTCCCACATCAGTGCTGGCCAGTACAGCTCCTGCCCTGAGCCTGCTCCAGAGCATTTGCCCCAAACTCAGGATCCCACACCTGACCCTCACCGCCCTGCCAGCCAGAGCCAGCTCTGTTCACAGTTCAATTTCGGCTGAAAGGAAGGATGTTGACTCAACACTCAATGAGACAGAGGGGTACTGTCAATGACCCTTCACTCCCTGCCCATGGCTAATCTGCAAGGAAGTTTTACTAGACCTATTTATTCTAAGAAGAATAAAGGCTCAGAGAAGCTAAATGAGTTGCCTGATTGGCACAGTAATTCTTGGTGTGACTCCAAAGCCCAGGGTTTCCCACTACAAATGTTACCTCTCAGCAAACACACAACCCTAAAACTGTGCACTCTAATTACTGCCTGACAATTAAAACCCCATTGTGAAAGCCCCTTTGCAGGCTAAAGGCATGGCTGCTCTTTGTTAAAGTATGAATACCATGAAGACGGGTACACAAGTTTTATCCACCAGTCAAATTTTCCATTAGTGATAACAATGTATTAATAACAACAGGTATTTTAATGTCCTTTTAGAGTTAAAGCGATTTTTCACAGGTAACCTCATGTGCTCCTCACTATAGCTCCATAACTAAGGATGACTCTCCCTGTTTTACAGATGTGGAAATTGAGGCTCAGAAGGGTGAAGTGATTTGACTAGGTGCAAAAGGGCAGATGGGGCCTTCTGTCTGCCCAACCCCACACAGACCAAGCCCCAGTCTGCACAATCCCTCTTTTCAAACCACTACCCCCCTCCCCCACCACTACCTCTGCCCTGCCTCACTCTGATTTCAGTCCTCTCCGAGACATGAGGACAGAAGGGGAATTAAGTCAGTGGGTACTGGAGGTGGCTGTAAAATATTTTACCTTGGATCTTTATTCGGTTCTTCACTCCCCGCCTCACACCCCCACCCCCAACCAGGCTAACAATGCCCAAAGGTCTCGTCTTCAACCAGACATACAAGCAGGCAGGCAAAAGACAGATAAGACAATAAGTCTGGTAGGGTTGAGAGAGGACAGAGACAAGTCTGGGCCGAGAAAGTCCCCAGCCATACGCACTAAGGAAGGTCAGGGTCTCTAACCCTGAGCTGGAGAGGGGGCCACATACCCCAGCACATGCTGTCAAATCACCTGGCCTCAGCCACCCAGGGCTCCCTGCCTGCCCCAGTGTCCCCCTGAGAAGAGCAGCCAGCCAGCAGGCCTCCTTCTCTCAGCCTGGAGCCCCATTCCCAGCAGCCCATGATGGGACAGGAATCCATGCTGCTGTCTAGGGGCCCCTTGTTTTTCCTCCTTTGGGACAACCCCAAGGAGAACAGCACGAGGGCAGGGGAGCCAGTGGCAGTTGCTACAGGAAACATCCTTCTGTTAGCAACACCTCTTCAGTACAAGCCTAGATTTTCCACAACAGGTTCATTTTTTAAGGAAGCAGCCTCTTAGCCATATGCCCCAACAACTTCAAATCCTTCCAGCCCATAGGCTCACCCATTTCCTTCTGACACCTTGGAGGTCAAGAGCGGAAGGGGGAAATGAGGGCCCTCCCTGAGCTCAGTTTACTCATCTGCAAAATGAGTTATCAGGATATCAAAACAGATCACCACCTGAGTGCTTTAACAAGAGAAAAGTGTTTTTGATTTTTGCAGATATACTTCACTTGAGGTGAAGACGGTATTTAGATTTCAGGCAGCCTCACAGAGAAAGCAAGAATCTGTAAATCCATTTCATACAAACCCAAATAGATGAGGGAAAGTTCTGAAAAATAGCGATACTGTACTGGCTCCCAACCATTCACTCCCTATTCAAGTACGGCAGGAGACAAATCACACTCGAGCTTATATTTACGTTCTTCAATTAATTCTAATCATTATAACCATTTTCTGCCATCATAAGTTCAACGGTTTCCTAGGGATCGAACTCTCAAATCATGGTGGCTTGATGACATTTTCTGGAAGTGGCACCTGTTCAACCTTACAGTCTTATTTTCAAGACCTCTGAAATAGCTCTTGACCATATATTTTTTTCATGACCTGAGAAAATTTTGTAAAAAGGATGCAAGACAATTTGACCACATATTCTTTTCATGACCCAAGAAAGTTTTATAAAAAGGATGCAAGACAATTTGCCCTGGGACATGGGGGAGCGTGGGACTGAAGAGGAAGCCCCGGTGACAGGCTCTGCTTGTGAGGCCAGTTAACAAGCCTCATTTCTTCCCACCTGAGGCAACAATCCAGTCCCTTTCTGGTTTTGCTCCAACCTGTATTGGCTCAACAGGCCTGGCAAACTCCCAGATCTCTCTTCACTGAGCTGGTTCCAAGGCCCAGGCAGAAGCAAAGTTCACTACGGACAGCATGGCATGGGGAGCCAAGCCCCAGGCTGAGTCATAGGAGAGATGAGGGTTTGAATCCAACTCTGACACTTCCTAACTACGTGACATCTGGCAAGTTACTTTCCCTCTCTGAGTTTCAAGAGTTACTTCTCCTAAAATGAGGATCATGCTAGCTGGTGCTCAGAAATTTTCTGAAGCTGAAGTAATGAGCTAAGAGCCCCGCGCTCAGTGCCTGGCATTACACGTGGAGGCACCTGTTTTCAATGCTGCCTAAACCGGTCAGCTCCCCAGAGATCACGCAGCCAGGGCTTAGCCCAGTGTAGGTGCCCCAGAGTTCTATGCCAGAGGGAGCCTCGCAGAGTTTCTCCATGGGGGTGCAGCTGGTGCTCAGGACAGGACAATTTCTCACAGTGGGGACCCGTTCTTCCTACAGCAGAAAGTTTAACTCCTCCGATCTCTGCTCACCTGTCACGTATGTTACACACGCAGACTGCAGAGCCTGTCCCCCCACCCCCACCCCCAGTATTGTGACTAGCAAAATTGCCCTGTATATATCCAAACACCCCCGGGGGAGCCCTATCCTGCTTGAGAACCATATCTGCAAACTTCCTCCTGCCTAATCTGAACCAGATGTGGGTGCCTCCCCTCAGCCTAGAGATGTGGCTTCAGTAGAAAGGTGCGCCAGGAGCAACAACAAGAGTTTGTTCAGGACCTTGACACAGGAACAAGTCACCTCTTTCCCAATCGCGGAACCCCTAGGGTCCCCAATATCATCATATGCCTCCCCCCACTAAGAATCTCTTGAATCAACAGTCCGAGAATATGAATTCCTTCAGTAAAGTCCTTTGTCCTGGAAATTTTGCATATTTAACAGACTAGGAGAGGGAGTGATCCCTAATGACAGCATGTCAGACACATGCAAAAGGAGTCATCTGGGGGCCAGTGGAATCTCCTCAGGATTCTTCTCGCACACGGTAGGCGGGGGACTGACCCTCTAATCCTCTCTGCTGAACCATGTCACAAGCTGGCACCACAGGTGCAGGCTATAAGATGTCTCTACCTTCTCAAAGGAAGCCCTGACAAGCCACACACTGATATTGCAGGAACATGAATCCTCACACATTCAGAAGAAATATGTGTAGCATACACGACAGGGACCACTTGTAAATTATACACACACATAAAATGTGTATGTATATTTATTTAATGCATACAGTTAATCTGCATTAATCATATAACTGTAATATACGTGCTTTATATAGCAAAATATATAGTAATTATAATTATATAGTGCATATAGTAAACTTTATGCACAATTAATATGTATGTTATACATTAAGAGCACTTGCACATTAATAATAAATGATGAATTCTTCCAGAGGAAAAATACACAGGCAAAGGATATAAAAAGGTGATTTTACAAAAGAAGTAAAATAACATGTGAAATAATGTTCAGCATCACTAATAGACAAATTGGCTCCTTTTTTAAAAATGATCGTGCTCTCTCATGAGAGAGTGTGGGCACCGGATACTCTCTGCTAGTGGGAGCCTAAAATGGCAAATCTTTCCAGGAAACAGATGAATACTATGTTTCACAATCCCTGAAAATATGGATACTCTTGGACAAGCAATTTGACCTCTAGAAAGTTATCCTAAAAAAGGTATTCATGTATGTACTCAAATATTTAGTTTCTTATCATTATGTTGAAAATTAAAATCAACCTAAATAGACAACAGTAGAGGACTGAGTAAATAAATATTTTATCTATACATGGCATGGAACAAAGCTAATAATATATTATTAAATAACAAATCACCAAACATTATGATTGCATTTTATAAGAAATAAAATTATGTGTTTGCAAAACTGCTGAAAGCATACACAAGAAATAATAATATTAGCATTGGGCGATAAAATCAGAGGTGATTTTCTATTTTTTTGATTATCTGCATTTTTTTAAATGTGTGTATTGCCTAAAGTTCCTAAATGTCTTCTCTGGCACTTAGTAGCTTCTACTTTCTAAAACGGTTATGTATAAATATATCTCATCACCTTAATAGAGTATGAATTCTTTGAGTACAAGGCCTAAGTCTGATTTATCGTCATAAATGCTCCATGATATCAGCTTAATGCCTTGAATAATCGCAAGTGCCATTTAGTGAATGCTTGCCATGTGTCAGGCATTTGTGTTAAACTGTATCTTTTAATACAGTAAAATTTAATAAACACTTGTTGAAGGAGGGAAGGAAAAAGGGAGAACCGAAGGAAACGAGTGAATGAATAAATGCCCAGTGATCTGAAATAAGCTGGCACCTGGAAGTGACCAGGTCACTTTTGGGGCCCCTCCTGATTCCAGACCATAGAAATCTGCCAGATCCTACCTTCTAATGGGGACAAGAGCAAAAGGAGGGAGGGTGTCTGGAGGAATATCACACTATAAATTTGGGTTTTAGGAAGCCAGACTTTTTAGGGCATAAGATCTCTCAGGAACTCCCAGATAAAACTTTGAAATCACTTTGAAAGTTTTCTTATCAGATTCAAGGAAATTAATA
>PVIY010047997.1:0-17545 GCA_004026745.1 Myrmecophaga tridactyla | reverse complement strand
TTTGCTTTGGAGCCAGTTTGCCATTCTTTCTCTAGTTCTTTCACATGAACCATGAATTCTTTGAATTTTGTTCCTTCTTCTTTTTTAGTATTTAGGGCATTAATTTCTCTCTCAACAGCACCTTTGCTGCATCCCATAAATTTTTATGTGTTCTATTTTCATTTTCATTTGCCTTGAGATATTTTCTGAATTCTCTTGTAATTTCTTCCTTGACTTAGTGGTTGTTTAAGAGTGTGTTGTTTAGCCTCTATATATTTGTGAATTTTCTTGCCCTCTGACTGTTATTGATTTCTAACTACATTCCATTATGGTCTGAGAAAGTGTTTTCTGTAATTTCAATCTTTTTAAATTTATTGAGGCTTGCTTTATGACTAAGTGTATGTTCTATCCTTGAGAATGATCGATGAGCCATTGAGAAAAATGTGTATACTGCTGTTGTAGGGTGTACTGTTATGTAAATGTCTGATAAGTCTAGTTCATTTATTGTATTATTCAAAATCTCTGTTTCCTTCTTGATTCTCTGTCTAGATGTTCTATCCATCAATGAGAGCAGGGAATTGAAGTCTTCAACTATAATGGTGTAGGTGTCTACCTCTCCCTTCAGTGTCGTCAGTGTTTGTGTCATGTACTTTGGAACATTCCAGCTCAGTGCATAAATGTTTATGATTGTTATGTTTTCTTTTTGAATTGGTCTTTTTATTAATACACATTGTCCTTTTTTGTCTCTTTTAATTGTTTTACATTTTTAAGTCTAATTTGTCAAATATTAGTATAGATACCCCTGCTCTTTTCTGGTGTTTTTTGTGTGAAATATCTTTTTTACAACCTTTCACTTTCAGGCTGTTTTTTGTCCTTTGGTCTAAAATGAGTCTCTGTAGACAGCATAAGATAGATCCTGTTTTTTGATTCATTCTGCCAGTCTATGTCTTTTGACTGGCAGTTTAATCCATTAATATTTAATGTTATTAGTGTAAAGGTAGTATTTTCTTCTACTATTTTTTTCTTTCATATGTCATTTCTAATTTTTTTCACTTTTTACCATTACTGATAGTCCTCCTTTCTATACTTTTCTCCAGACCTTTCTCTTCTGTCTTTTCCTATCTTCCTGTAGTTTTCTTGTAGAGTCAGTCTTTCATCACAAATTCTCCCAGTGCCTATTTGTCTGAAAATATTTTAATCTCCCCCTTGTTTTGAAAGACAGAGTTGCTGGGTATAGAATTGTTGGTTGGCAGTTTTTCTCTTTCAGAATCTTAAATATGTCATATCACTGCCTTCCTATCTATTTGGTTTCTGCTGAGAAACCCACACATAGTCTTATCAAGCTTCTCTTGTATGTGATGGATTGCTTTTCTCTTGCTGCTTTCAAGATTCTATCTTTGTCTTTGACATTTGAGAATATGATTAGCATGTCTTGGAATATGTCTATTTGAATCTATTCTGTCTGAGGTGTGCTGCACTTCTTGGATCTGTAATTTTATGTCTTTCATAACAGATGGGAAATTTTCAGTGATTATATCCTCCATTAATCCTTCTGCTCCTTTTTCCTTCTCTTCTCCTTCTGAGACACCCATAACAGATATATTCAGGTGCTTCATGTTTTCACTCAATTCCCTAAGACCCTGCCTATATTTTCCCATTCTTTTACCTATCTTTTCTTTGATTGTTGGATTTCAGATGTCCCATCCTCTAGTCCACTAGTCCTTTCTTCTGCCTCTTCAAATTTATTGTTGTAGATCTCCATTCTTTTTTCCATCTCTTCTATTTTTCCTTTTATTCCCATAAGTTCTGCAATTTTTTTTCAAATTTTCAAGTTCTATTTTATGTTCACCCAATGTCTTCTTTATATACTCTCTAAACTCATTGATTTGATTTTTATGAGATTTTGCATGTCTGTTTGAACATCCTGAATTAGTTGTATCAACTCCTATTTCTCAGATGAATTGTTGGTTTGTTCCTTTGACTGGTCCATATCTTTGATTTTCCTAGTATGATTCTTTATTTTTTGCTGGCTTCTATGCATTTGATTTCCTTAATGTAGTTTATTCTTGAGGTTGTTTTCTCTCTTTTACTTAGGGTTTTCTTGTTGGTTGGCTTTGTTCTCTAACTGTTCTTTGTCATTCAGTTCAACTTATCCTATACCTCTAGCATAGGCTCTGTCTAACTGATCGGGATTTTTCAGCTCTTGTTTTACTGTCTCTTATTCTGCCTATTTGGAGCCTTTTTAAATGAAGATATTGTCAACCCCAGTTAGATTTTCCCAGACCAGACAGACCCACAGCTCAGGAGGAGAGAGTCTCCATTATCAAGTTTCCTTGAGAGTGAACTCAGCAGGTTGTCAGACTTTCCTTTGAAACCTTTAGTCTCTATGCTTTTCCTCTCCTGTTCAGCATGTGGTGATTGTCTGCTCACAGCTTCTCACCAGCATAAAGTGAATTGTTGCCTTTAATTTCAGCAGCCTTTCCCTGCCAGGGCTGTGGTTGAGAACCAGGCTGAAGTAGTAGGTGGGCTTTGATTGCTTCTGTTTTCCAGTCCCTGGGGCCTAAATTCACTGAAGAAGGTCTGTCACCTGAGCTGGGCCCTACTCCTCTTTTCTTGGGGAACATATATCCTTTAGAGAATTCCCTTTCACCTATTTACTTTGTCTCTCAGACATGCCTTATTCTACCCTTGCATGGGGCAGTGCTAAAGCCTGAGTGATTGCATTTCTATCTAATGAGCTGTTGAGAAGTTAAAAGAAAAAAAAAAGCCCTTTCAGAACAGGGATGCCCACTTTGCCAATCAAGAGCTGGACTTGGTACATGAATCTATGTGTCCCCAGGCTTTATGTGCCACCTTTTCCTGGGGTCCAGTCCTTTTCCAGTATTTTGTGCTGTCCAACTAAAAAAGCCTCTGGTGTTAAATTTTTTGTTTCTTTCAGCCCTGCCCCCTCTCTGCTGGAGCAAAACTTCTGATTCCTTTAATGCTTACTCCAGGTTTATCTGAGATTGGAGCCTGTTTTCATTAGTCAGAATTTGTTAATTAATTCCACAAATGGAGCTTGGTTGTGCTAGCTTCTTTGTTACTAGTAAAATCTGTTTCACTTCCGTTTGGGGAACCAGTCTGCATATTGGAGAGGGGCACCAGCTTCCATTGCACGAGAGGCTTATAGTTCTGTGTGGGGTCTCACCCTTTCCACCCATTCCAGATTGGTGTACAATGTGTATCCAGTCAGTGGTGTCCCCCTAGCAGTTGTTCTGTGCCTTTCTAGGCTAGTAACTAGTTTCTTTGGAGCACAAATTCCACTAAATTCCACTCCACTCCTCACTGTGCCACCCTCTTGCCCCACCTCACTCCTAGACTCTTTTTTCTTTTTTTGTTTTTTTGCATGGGCAGGCACCGGGAATCAAACCCAGGTCTCTGGCATGACAGGCAAGAACTCTGCCTGCTGAGCCACTGTGACCCACCCTACACTCATTTTTAAACTTTATTTCCTTATCTGAAAAAATGGGGATAATATCTTCCTTAAATTTTGCATGTGAAAACTAAATATAATGTTTGTGAAGTTCCCAGCACATTGCACTCAGCAAAGTTCAAAGGCTTCTCCCCATCTTAGAGATTTCTCATTTTCTAAGTAGTTTCACATCACACCATTTACTTGCTTGTGGTTGTTATACTTTTCAGAATATGACTTTCTTTTTTAGGAGACTCAGACAAACCATGATTTAAATAAGTGATACATTTCCCAGTAAAGACTCAGTCTTTCCTCTTGTTCTAGTTTGCTAGCTGTGGGAATGCAATTTAATGAGTTGCTAGTTTATAGTTCTAAGGCTGAGAAAATGTCCCAATTAAAACAAATCCATAGACATGTCCAGTTTAAGGCATCTGGGGAACGATACCTTGGTTCAAGAAGGCAAACGACGTTCAACATTTCTCTCTCAGCTGGAAGGGCACATGGCAAACATGGCATCATCTGCTAGTTTTCTCTCCTGGCTTCTGGTTTCATGAAGCTCCCTGGGAGGCATTTTCCTTCTTCATCCCCAAAGGTCGCTGGCCCATGGATTCTCTGCTTAGTGGTGCTGCAGCATTCTCTGCTCTCTCCGAATCTCTCATTCTCCAAAATGTTTCCTCTCTTGTAGGACTCCAATAAACCAATCAAGACCCACCCAAATGGGTGGAGACATATCATCACCTAATCCAGTTTAACAACCACTCTTGACTAAATCACATCATCCAGGGAGATGATCTGATCACAGTTTCAAACATACAGTATTGAATAGGGATTATTCTACCCTTATGAAATAGGGTTTTGATTAATACATGGCTTTTCTAGGGGGCAGACTTCCTTTCAAACCAGCACACCTCTTCTCTCTTCCTTCAATTTCTTTAACATTTTTATCTTAAAATCATAAATGTTTTCCTAAGTTCCCAACTCTTTTTCCTTTTCTTTTACAATCACTGGCTGATACAAACTATAGCAAGCTCATCAGTCATAGCAGTCACAGCACGTTGATTATTTTGTACCTCTTCAAAAGAGATTGAACCTACAAGTGGATATGGCTCCCTAATGTGGTCCTCTCAAAATGAACACTTAGCCCACACTCCTTACTCTTCAGTAAGGACTGGAAGAACCTAGTCTGTGACTTTATTTCCCTTTGGATACCTTCTCTTAGGGCCTCCACTCAGAAAGGGCCCATGTTTGGGGTTTAATGTTCTACTATCCAGTCTTGAAAACTCTTAAGAATTTTATCTCTGAATTTGTATTTTGTAAGTGACATCAGATGGGACACTAGAGTTGTGGCACCTCAGCTCATCTTCAGTTGGTCCTTAGCCTTGGAATGGGTTCTTGGCTGCCAGCTCCCAGATCCTTGGTGCTCTGGGACATGCCCAGGATCCCACTCCCTGCCCTTCCTCATGACTCCCGATGCATTCTGTCTGGGTCAGTTGCCCCATTGGGACCCATGTTTCTCCATCATTTGCTGACCCTGGAGGGGGCCTGAGCATAAGCATGAGCATGAGGTGTGTTGGGGTGTGGTGCACACACCCAGCAGTGTTTCTGGGTGGGAAATGGTGTTCTGGCCCCATGGGGTCAGGTGGCTGGCTGGAGGGTATCCAGGCGGTGGTGGGTTAAGGGTGAACCCCTGGGCACCTGTGAGGTTCTGCACTTTACCTGTGAATATTCCCATGCTGATGGCATTAAATAGTAAATAAAAGAAAACTATGTTAGGTCAAGACAGAGATCAGAGAGAAAGGATCAAGTTTTATATGTTAGTACCTTTCATAGCAATTTAATCTTGCTGTTTAAACAAGGGGCCCTACTTTTCAGTGAGCCCCATAAGCTATGTGACTGGTCCTGCCTGCTTGCCTGTTCTCTGAACTCCTCCATGGACCTGACTGGAAGACTGTATTCTCCTCCCTTCCTGTTACTTTCTTTGGATCCCAGCTAGTTACCTGGAACCCCATTCAAATGGAGTCAGTTTGCTTGAAATCACATTGTCCTAGGGCTTCCTGGGGTGGGGGGGAGATTCCTATTCCATGTCTTCATATACTCTAACTGTGCTTGAGTCTTTCTTCCCTTAGAAGCAAAGTACTGAGTCAAATGTTAATTCCAAATTTTATAGAGCTAGTGCCAAGGGGGTCTCTGAAAGGATACTCAAAATATTTGGATGCATTCCTAATATTGGCCTTACTATGCTATTCTTTAATGTATATGATTCATTATTTATTCATTTAATCAATATTTCTTGATAGCTTAGTGTACATCATGCTCTGCTAAGTACTGAGAATACATTTATTCATTCAAAAGATGTTTACTGAATGTATACTAGATGCCAGACTAATCTAGAGGTAAACCAGAAAGGCCAAGTCTCTGCTTTTGTGGAATTTATATTTTAGTGGTATGAGAGCTGTGGGAGGCAAACAACAAACAACTAAGCAAATAATGTCTATCTTCTGTGATGTTTATTTGAATTTTAGAATTACCTTTATAGAACAGTGTACAAAACAGACCTCTCCCTTTAGTTCCTAGAAAATGCAGATGGATTCTTCCAGCTTAGGGAATTTTCTTCTTCTATGTGTCCTTTGTTACCAGTCGTCAATGGAAATTAATGATAGATATAATCAATAAATTCCAAGTGTCCCTCATGAACATAGCTTAGGGAGAAGAATACAAAAGTCCCTACCCTCAAATAACTCAAGACCTAATTAATAACTCAAGGAATTATATTCAAGAGGTGAGCTAGTGGTAGAAAAACAAAACTACCATTGGGTTTCCAGAAGAGTGGAAAGGCCAAAGGCAGAGGGAGGGTTGATCATAGAGATCTTTCCTGAGTATGGCTGTGAATAGTGAATGGAAATGAATGGAGAAGACATTATAGGTAAAATATCACATGAAGAGACAGTGAGAAACTCACCTGGGTGATGGGCTACTGCTAACTGTAAGGGAGACTAAGAAGATAGGGCAAATTATGAAGTAGCCCAAGTACTAAGTAAAGAATTTTAGAAATTGGTTGTAGATATGTTACACACTAAAAGATTTGGAGAGTTGTGATTAAAATAAAGCTTTTAAAAGATTAACATATCAGGAGTCTACTTGGTGGCTTTGCTCAGACAGGAATTAAAGGTGAGGGATAAATTACGATGCTTTTGAAACTAGACAGTTGTGAAATGACAGAGATTTGAATTAGGCTGAGAAAAGTTGGACTAGACATGAAATATGGATCAACATGAATAGATATAGGTGGTATGGAACATAGAAGAATAAAAAATCATTGAGATTGCCACCTTAAGTGATAAGAAGAAGTGTGGAAATTTTCACAGAATCAAAAATAGGTAATGAATTTTTTAAAAATTACTAAAATGCAACGAGTCCCCACCCCCATCGCTAAATCGTTAAACACGGGACCCACCATTCTCTCTCTCTTCACTGCCTCCTTGACTGTGTCAACTCAAAACTTGACAACGAGGCTGACAGTCCCATTTGCTCTAAGAGGCAAAATAGCATTCACTGTCATTGCAAATAATAGCATTTCCTCAGTGAAGGTTGAACTAAATTACTCTAACAAGGCTAAATTAAAAATCAAACATGTTGATGCATTTAATGTAAGGCACAGAGGACACAAAAGATCATCAAAAATGAGTGGCAATATTGATTGTCATAAACAACCTTTCATGGAGGAAAGCAGACTCAGTTCTGACCCTTGGAATGCAGTTACCCTGTTCTTAGTTTATTTGCTCATAGCTTATGTAACACTTATAATTTAGGTCATTTATTTCTTTTCTTGCCATATTTCATTTTTATGTGCAATTTTAACTTTTCTTTCACCACCACAATCTCTTCCTTTAAATGATGATAATAATAGTAATTCCATCTTAAATTTTAGAATTTTATGAATGTCTTTTCTTCTTTTATAATATATGAAGTAGATAGAACATACATAACTATACTTACTTTACAGAATAAAATGTTATGTATTTTAAATATGTACTGATAGATAACTTGGGTATTGTAAGGCAAAAACTTTTTACTGGCTTTGCTAAACTTAAACCATATTTCCATCAGTTTGCTAAAGGAGTTCTGTGCCATATCTGTGGTCTTACAATTTCACAAGTTTAAATTCTGTAAAACAGTAGAGGATGGCTTTTAGATTTTTGGATTTAGTTGTGCTATAAAATGTTGCTTAAAGAAAAACCCAGGGATTCTCTGAAATTTGCTTAGACTTTTACCTTAAAAGCATAACTCAGATTAAATTCTTACAACTCATACCTGAGAAAATTCTGAAAGTAGTAAAAAAAAAAGAATTCTGGCAGAAATGCTGGGCATAAATAATCCTTTGTTGAGGGTTTGGTGATCTCCTTATTCTGCTTTAGAGAAAAAAATTTTTTGACATTCTTTATCTTCATGAACAGTTGCACCAACTGCCAGCATACCATATGAATATCATAAGCCCTGAAATAGATGAATGAGAATCAGCTTAAATATAAACAATAACAACTTGGATTTTATAAATTCATGATTAATCCAGCCACATTAGGGTATCTAGAAATATTTTTGGAGTAAATACTTAAATTCCTTATCCCTTCAATTATTTATCATCTTTGACATTCCGTAGTTTGTGAATACATCACTGCGTTCTCTGCCTCCATTTTCATGTGACCTTCTTCTTTTTTGTTTCTTTTTTCATAAAGATACCAGTCATATAGGATTAGGTACCACCCTAATTCAGTATGTCCCCAGTTTCAATACATCTACAAATACCCTGCTTCCAAATAAGATCACATAACTGGAGGTTAGATGTTGTTTTGGTTTGCTAAAACAGACAAAATGCAATATACCAGAAATGGACTGGCTTTTCACAATGGGAATTTATTAGCTTACAAGTTTATAATTCTAAGCCCACGAAAATGTCCGAATTAAGGCATCAACAGGTTGATATCTTCTCTGAAGACTGGTTATCAGTGAGCTTGGGCTCCTTGTCAGACAGCAAGACCCATGGTGACATTTGCTGGTCCTTCTTTCCCAGGTTTCCTTGCTTCCAGCTTCTCAGTTTCTCCATCTGTGGCTTTTTCTCAAAACTTCTCTGGAACTTTTTCTGTGAGCTTCTTTCAATTTCATCTCTTAGCTTCTATGTGTGTTTTATCCTCTTATAAAGGTTTCCTGTAAGAGGATTAAGACCTACCTTGAATGAGGCGCGTCACATCTCAATTGGAATAATCTAATCAAAAGATTCAACCTTCAATAGACCTACATCCACAGGAATGGATTAAAAGAACAAGGCCTTTTTTGGGGCACATAACAGCTTCAAATTACCACAGACTTCAACATATCTTTTGGGGGAGGGCACAATACAACCCATAACACATGGCAAGAATGCTTTTCTGCCTAGTATCTGTTATCAAAATTGCAGTACTGGGTGGGACTTGTAATGAATATGAAGCAGATTAGGGGTTATTTATTTTGCTTACTCTATATTCAGAATAAAGCTCAGCTCTGACAAAAAAGAAGAGGAATTACATGAGTTATCGCCCCATTCTTTAGCCTAATACCCAAATAAATCCATTATTGTGTCTGCAGACATTTCTGCTGACTGTACAAAAAAAATCCCATCTTAAGCTGATCCATTATTCTGCTCCAGTATTCTCTCTAACACATAGATTTGGCAATTCCACCTTCTCTCTGTCTTACCACAAAGTTTATGGAATAAAATTCCTTACCATGGTATTCAAAGTCCTTCAAATTCTGGATCTGGCAAACATTTCGTTCTCTAAAATAATTATGAACTCTTGCCATATTTGAGAACCTCTGTAGCACCAGGAATTCCCAGGAGCAAAAGGCATGGTCCCTGCCCTTATGGAGTGCCCAGTGATTGCAACTCTTGCGGGGGGGGGGGGAATTTTTCACGTGAGTGCATATGTAAAGATTAAGTCTGACTGGAAGAGTTTGGGAAATTTTCCCAAAGGAAATAGTGGAATACACTCGTTTGATGACTGGAAGTCCATCAGATAGGAAAGAAGTTTTGGGATAGGAAAATGACCTCCACAAAATCTCAGAGGTGTTACTGATATGCTTAGAAAATGGCAAGCCATCTTAGATGGTTGGCACATAGGGGTCTGTGAGAGCCTTGAAGAGAGAGGATGTTGGAGCCCACCATGAATAGCTTTCAGTTCAAAGAGATGTGGTCTTTATGAACTAAGGTATAGAAGGAAACATTAATTTTTTTTTTAATGTTTGTTATTTAAATGCTTTAATTACCCCTGCATGAGGTCTGGGTCCTCCATAGGAATGAATCATATTCTTTACTCTAACTTTTAGAATTCTGTCTACTTTCATGATAGCATTGATGCTTTTCTTTCTTATGTGTTATGTTAGTCTTCAAATATCTGTCTTCTCCTTTTTTTTGGGTATTGAATCATGTCTCCAACAAAAGACATGTCCAAGTCTTAATCAGTTCCTGTGGGTTCCTGAACCCATTTGTAAATAGAATCTTTGAAAATGTTCAGGTGAATCAAGGTGTAAATTCATTTGTAAATAGAATCTTCAAAGTTCTTATTTAGTTGAGGCCAAATTGAATCAGGATGAGATTTAATCCATATGACTTAGTCCTTATAAGCAAAGGAAATTGGACACAGGAGTAACAGCCATAAGTCAGCAGAAACAAGAGGAGCAGATACAAGGAGAGGTAGAGCACCATGTGTTGGGGACAGAGACACAAGTCAAGGAACCCAAGGGATTGTGCCAAGCCAAGCACCAGCATACTCCAGAAGGAAGTGAAGCCTATCGAGATCTTGACTTTGGACCTCTAGTCTCCAAAATGGCATGACAATAAATTCCAAATGCTTAAGCCAAAAAAAAAAAAAAAGAGAGAGAGAGAGAGAGAGATACATGAAAGAGATAATGCTATAGCATAAATGGGATCCATAATAAAATGGGGAAGAGTACAGGAAATTAAGGAGTTGAGCTAGTAGGCAACTGCAGTCAACTTTGCCAATATATGGTGAAGGCATAAAATAAGGCAATGGCCAACAGTCTATGATGGCAGGAAAGATCAGCAAGATGTAGTAAAAGTAGAATTGCCATAATTTCATGACAAGGTGAATAAAGGAGTGAAGGAAAGGGAAAAATATAAGATGACCTCTAGATTTCCAGTTGGGAATTGGGTCAGTCTGAGTGTGACAGTCCAAAAAAGTGAGTACAGAAAGAGGAGGTATCTGGATAAAAACAAGGAAGAGGAGAGATGAAGAGGTTGGTTTGCATGATATTGAGTCTGAGGTCATATTGAGTCTGAGACCCTGTTGAGGGTCTAAGTAAAAATGTATCCAAGTAAAAATGAATCCATTTGGCAATTAGATCTACATACTTGTAGTTCAGGAGAGAATTCCGAGCTAATTAAAGCTCTGGGAATGACTGGGGGTACAGCTGATATTCAAAGCCATAGCAGCTAAATAGGGGAATAAAAAGCAGCTGGTGATCTCCCAAAAGTTCATATTTGAGACAATTTTTTAATGGCAAAGCAACTAAAATTTTTTTTTTACATTTGTCATAGTTCATGCAAGAACTTTTTTATATTTGTAGTGTTAATCAGTAACATACATATCTTTAAACAACCACTACCAATCAAATTCACCTTCAATACAGCGCTATTGTTTATAATCCCAATTACTATCACCTCCATCCATCTTGGTGTGTTTCCATCATTTGGCAACTGTGAATAATGCTGCTGTGAGCATCAATGTGAAAATGTCTGTTTGTGTCCTTATGTGCTGGTTTGAAAAGATGTATGTGCCATAGAAAAGCCATGTTTTAATACTAATCCCATCTTGTAAAGGCAGCTGATTTTTCTAATCCCTATTCAGTTCTGTATGTTTGAAACTGTAATTAGATCATCTCCCTGGAGATGTGACTCAGTCAAGAGTGGTTGTTAAACTGGATTAGGTGGAGATGTGTCTCCACCAATTTGGGTGGGTCTTCATTAGTTTACTGGAATCCTATAAAAGAAGAAACATTTTAGAGAAAGTGGGAGATTCTGAGAGAGCAGAATGACATAGCCATGAGAAGCAGAGTCTACCAGCCAGTGACCTTTGAAGATGAAGAAGGAAAATGCCTCCCAGAGAGCTTCATGAAACAGGAAGCTAGGAGAGAAAGCTAGCAGATGATGCTGTCTTCGCCACACGCTCTTCCAGCTGAGAGAGAAGCCCTGACTGTGTTCACCATGGGCCTTTCCACTTGAGAGAGAAACCCTGAACTTCATCGGCCTTCTAGAATCAAGATATCTTTACCTGGATGTCTTAGATTGGACATTTCTATAGATTTGCTTTAATTGGAACATTTCCATGGCCTAAAACGGTTAACTTACAACTTATTAAACTCCCCCTTTTAAAAGCTGTTCTTTTTCTGGTATATTGCATTCTGGCAGCTAGCAAACTAGACATCCTGCTTTCAGATTTTTGTGGTATATACTGAGTAGTGAAATTGCTGGGTCATAGGGCAATTCAATATTTAGTTTTCTGAGGAACCACCAAATTGTCTTTCACAATGGCTGTGCCATATTATGTTCCCACCAGCAGTGAATAAGTGTTCCTATTTCTCCAATCCTAGTCAACATTTGTAGTTTCCTTATTGTTAAATAGCAGCCATTCTTCTAGGTGTGAGATGATATCTCATGTTGGTTTTGATTTGCATTTCTCAAATGGCTAATGAAGATTAACATCTTTTCACATGTTTTTTAGCCATTTGTATGTTCTCTTTGGAAAAATGTCTACTCATATCTTTTGCGTATTTTATAATTAGGCTGTTTGCCCTTTTGTTGTTGAGTTGTAGGCTTTCTTTATAGCTACTGGATATCAAACCCTTATCAGATTATATGGTTATGAAATACTCCCTCCCATTGAACGAGCTGTCTCTTCACATTTTTGGCATAGTCATTTGAAGCACAGAAGTGTTCAATCTTGAGGAGTTCCCATTTATTTAGTCTTTCTTTCATTGCTTATGCTTTGGGTGTAAACTCTAAGAAGCTACCTGCTATCACTAGGTCTTAAAGATGTTTCCCTATATTTTCTTCTAGGATTTTTATGGTGCTGGGTCTTATATTTAGGTCTTTTATTCATTTTTGAGTTAATTTTTGAATAGGGTATAAGGTTGGAGTCCTCTTTCCTTCCTTTGGATATGGATATACAGTTTTCTGAGTCCCACTGATTGAAGAAACTGTTCTGTCCCAGTTCAGTGGATTTGGAACCTTGTAAAATATCAATTGAACCATAGATCTGAGGGTCTATTTCTGAACTCTCAATTTGATTCCATTGATCAATATGTCTATCTTTGTGCCAATACCATGTTTTAGCATGTTTTGACTGCTATGGCTTCATAATAAAATTTAAAGTGAGGAAGTGTAAGTACTTCTACTTCTTTCTTCTTTTTTAGGATGCTTTGACTACTCCAGGCCTCTTTCTCTTCCACATAAATTTAATAACTAACTTTTCCAAGTCTGCAAAGTAGGTCATTAAAATTTTGATTGGTATTGCGTTGTAGCTGTAGATCAATTTAGATGGAATTGACATCTTAATGACATTTAGCCTTCTTATCCAAGAATAGAGAATGTCTTTTCACCTATTTAGGTCTTTGATTTATTTCTCTTAGCAATATTTTGTAATTTTCTGAGTACAGGTCCTTTCATCCTTGGTTAAGTTCATTACTAGATGCTTGATTCTTTTAGCTAATATTGTGAATGGACTGGAATTTTTTCTTAATTGCCTCCTCAGGTCATTACTAGTGTGTAGAATCACTACTGAATTGTGTACATTAATCCTGTATCCTACCACTTTGCTGAATTTTTTTATTAGCTTAAGTAGCTTTGTCAGAGATTTCTTGGGATTTTCCAAATATGGGATCATGTCATTTGCAAATAGTGAGAATTTTATTTCTTCCTTTCTAATTTGGGCGCCTTTTATTTCTCTTTCTTGACTAATTGCTCTAGCTAGAACTTCCTGTACAATTTTGAATAACAGTGGTGACAGTGGACAGTCTTGTCTCATTGCTGATCTTAGGGGGAATGCTTTCGTACTCTCACCATTAAGTATGATGCTGGCTGTGGGTTTTTCATATATGCCTTTTATCATGTTGAGGAATAGGGGCATAAGTGGCTAGTGATGTCCCCAAAGTCCATATTTGAACAAATTTTTTAGAGACAAAGCAAGTTTTAGTTCAAGTAAGTTTTGTGCAGTACAAATTTATAGGCAAATTTGGGGAGCCCTTTTTCCTCCTCTTAATTTTCCCTTGCCTCTTCTTATAAATGCTTCAATGAATTTGCTCACCTTTCTTTTAGGACAAATTCCCCATCTGCAACTAAATTACTGCCACTGTCAGTGAACGTTTGTGAATTTTTTTTGTAAAATAATAATAATAAAAAGATTCCTTATGCCAGGTATCATAATAATTTTCATAAGTGATTCTATATTTTTGTCTCCATTTTAATTAATTAGGTACCCATCCCATCATTGTTTTTTTTCTTGAGACACAGGACACTTTGAAGGTATACAAATTTAACAAAACTTACCATACATTAAATGCATTTTAAGCTTGCTGACTCCATAAATTAATTTTTCCAATCCCATTTTCGTGACCATTGAGTTTATTTCCATGGGCAGTTTGGAGAGATGACATTTAAAGTATGCTGCCGTGAGTATACTGGAACCTGAATCTTCATTGATTTATCTGATTATCTCTAAAGGATAAGTTCCTATACATGAAACTCCTGAACCATTACCTTCTCTATAAGTTATCTTCACATGGTATACTTGGCTTTTCATGAACTATTCTTACCTGCTTCTCCGACCTCATCTCTGACCACTGCTCAAATTCCCACTGCATCTTCCAGTCATACTGACATTCCATTCTTCCAACGTATAAGCTCCTGGATCTTCTTTGGAGTCTTACATATCCTGCTCTCTTTGACTAGGAGATGGTCTGCATACTGTCTCCTTATCATTATTTTTTAATTTATACCCCTTGCTTTACTATAAGTGCCATGAAATCAAGAAGCATACCTGTCTTTACAGGGTGTCTAGTCTCACTTTGATACCAAATGCAATGGCATTTGTGATGTTTTAGATGTTGGCCAAAACAAGTTCCTCCCTCCCTCCCCACAATATACACTTTGATGTAAATTCCACTGCTGAGTTAATTGTTATCTACAAAATGAAATGTTATCGAAATTGAGGTGGCTGAACTGTGTATACTTTACTTATCAGTGTATTTTCTGATGCGTCACTAAGACCGTAAAAGAGGCACATAGCTGCTGGCAATACTATTGGCTCAAAATATAGTCTTGGATTTGAAAAGCATAATTTTTACCACTCTTCTGTTCCATGAGAATATGTATACTAATAATCTTCATGTTTCTCTTTGTATCCACAAATATCAATTTTTCCTGTTCTTGAAGCAAACTCAGCATTAGGAAGACTCTGGTGGGGATGACCTCCAAAATTTCCTGTCCCCCTCCTCTACATGTCTATGCCCTGTATCATCCCCAGGACTGGGAATAAGATGGATTTTATTGCTGTGATTAGCTTGTGTTATAAGACATGGTTGACCTTAAGGAGTTTATCTGCGTGGGCCTCAGTTAATCATATGTGCCCTTGAAAGCTGATCATCATCTCCATCTGATCACAGAAGAATTGGAGAGATTCACAGCATAAGAAGTACTTGATACACCACTGCTGACTTGAAGATGTATAGTCCACATGGCAAGGTCTGTTGACCGCCTCTAGGGGTTGAGAGTAGCCCCAGCTGATAACCAGCAAGAAAACAGGGACTCAGTCTTATGACTCTAAGGAACTAAATTCTGCTAATAATAAGAATGATCTTGGAAGTGGAATTTGCTCCAATTCTCCTGATGATAACTAAGCCCAGATGACACCTTGATTGCAGACTTGTGATAGCCTAAGCAGAGAACCCAGCCACACTGGGCCAAATGTCTGCCCTACAAAACTGTGCAATGATAAATAGATGTTATTTTAAGTGGCGAAGCTTGTGATAAATGAAGTAATAGAAAACTAATATAGAGGAGTGAAAGGTAGGAGTGGAAAAGCAAAGTGGGTGCCCACACATCCCTGAAAAATATCTCGGCCTTCTAATTTGAGTATTCTGGCAATCTTCTATTTGTTGAGCAAATGAACATTACTCAGATCAGTGGGGACACAGTAAAGAAGGCATCTTCTAAGAAAGAATTGTGGCCTGCAGTGAGTAGTTCAGAGGCTCCATAGAGCTACAGAGCCCTTGATCAATGATTTACTGATGATAGATTATAAGATTATATTTATAAATCTGATAATTTGGAGTTGAAAGACTTTTGACTTCAATAATTTATTGTTCAGTCAATAATCCATTAAATGTTTTCCTTGTTGATTAAAAATATTTCTACAGCTGCATAAAAGGTGTGACTGCAAGGTGAAGTGGGTGGAGGCTAGATGAAAGGAGAATATTCCCTGTACAGTGAAAAAGATATTGTCATTTATACAATGAAAGTTAATCATAGGGGGAAGACCTTCTTTCCAACTTCTAAGTCCTCACCTAGTGAATAATTAAATCTAGAGACTCAGAGATACTTAAGTATCTCTTAAGGATATGCTTAAAATCTAACCATAGATCAAAGGGAAGAAAGTGCCGGGGGAAGGATGTGCTGCGTTTGAGACAGAACTGTGCAGGAGCAGGCTTGAACTAGCTCATGAGAGCAAAATTATTAAATATTCAGGGATTTTGTGAACTGGTTGATAAACCATTGGAAATTTATTGGGAATATTTTGTCAACAAATCCTGCAAATCAGGAGTTGGTTGACCAACAAGCCAATACTTCCATGCAAGTGATTTCTATGTATAATTTGAAATCAGATAATCTTGTGGTAGGTTATGTGCTAGTGATTTTTAAATGGCATAAGTGTCTCCTGAAGAAATCTTAAACTAGGATTAAAATTATGAAGAGATGGAGTTAGTGGAAGAAAACTTGTTGAGGATATAAGTTTTCAAGTAGGCTTTGCTAAATTGGCAGAAAGGAAAAGGATGTAATTTCCATAAGAGATGGAGAAGAATTATATGGGTCAGGAATGTTGAAGGAGACAGATTTGATTAGAACAGAAGAATCTTAAGAAAATGAGAGAGGGCTAGATGGGTGTATTGGTTTCTTATTGTGCTGTAACAAATTACCACAAACTTAGTAGCTTACAACAACTGAAAATTGTTACCTTACAGTTTTGTAGATCAGAAGTCAAAGATGGGTTGGCAGGACTGTGTTCCTACTGGAAACCTAGGGGAGAATCTGTTTTCTTGCCTTTTCTAGCCTTTAGAGGTTGTCCACATTCCTTGGCTCATCGCCCCACCTCATTCGGAGCTCTGCTTCCTTTGTCAAAGTTCCTTCTCTGACTCTGACTTTCATTAGGGACCTTCATGATGACATCATGCCCAACTGCGTAATTCAGGATAATTTGTCCATTGCAAGAACCTGATTTTAATCACATGTGAAAGGTCCCTTTTCCATGTAAGGTAACATATTTATTAGGCTTTGGGAATTAGGACATGAACATCTTAGACACACTATTTCTTTGCCTGCCTCAAATATAGGCCAGTTGATTATGGGCTTTAAATGGCAGACTGAAGAGATTAGGCAATTATTGGTACTGGGCAAGGGAGTGATTTGATGAAAATGGCATTTTAATCAAATTCATATTTTAACAGATGGTTTAGAGAAACTGGAAACAGTTCTGTAGTAGATTACTCGTAGTAGAAGGTGATTAGAGTATGAACTAGGGTAGGGCACTGAAATCTGGAACAATTGAATCTAAAATTATTTCCTGCCACCACTACAGGACCAAGATATGATTGTGGAAAGGCTAAGAGAGAAAAAGAATCAAAGTTGGTTCTAAGGATTGCAAGTTCGGGGGGCCCAGGAGTGTAAATATCAATGTTAAGGGCTTGTTAAATTTAAAACAACAACAACAAATTTTATTAATAGTGTAGTATTATATATTTCCTTTTGAAACTTGCTTCTTTAAATATTTTTCAGATGTGTTCATGTTGTTACAT